>CATIWR010011765.1:0-15735 GCA_949677035.1 Omphalea diandra
CTTTGTGGCATGGTGGAGATGAGAGAAAATAAAAAGCAGATGGAGGGAAGAGGGAAAGCAAATAGAGGGGATAGAGAGCCGAGAGAGAGAGAGAGAGAGAGAGAGAGAGAGAGAGAGAGAGAGAGAACAACTAAATCACAAAAATGGTAGTCATGCTAGACTTGTGTGATGTGCACCACCATTAAGGGTCCACCTCAATGCCACCACCGTGTTATTTGAAAAACTAACAAATAAAAGGAACATGATGAAAGGTTTTTCTTCCATTCATAAAAATAACAAACCTATAAGAACCACAAATGGCAAAAATAAAACAAAACTAAAAAATATAGTTAAACCCTCAAATTTATGTACTGACAAAGATGTAAAAACATTGATACCTCAAATTTTCTTTGACAATTTGGGATGAGGCTCTGGTTTTTCCTTCGATTTGGGGTGATTTCTTATTTGGGGGTCTTCGATTTACTGAGGATTGGACATTTTAAGTTCCAAATTAGGGTTGATGTTGTGATTGGGTTTGGGCTGTTGTTCGAGGCTGCAAGGGAGAGGACTATGACGATATACAAGTTACAAGGTTGGGGGTTGTGAGTTTTGATTTCTGTTGGGGTTGTTGTTTATGATGATTTGATGTTGGTTCTTCTTCAGTGTCTTCTTCAATATGGTTTTAGAACCAACTTAGAGATTGAGCCATTTTTATTCTTTAAATTTGGGGTGATTTTTGCACTTCATTTTAGGGGATTTGGGATTTCAAGTTTGATACATATTAGAGATTTAGGGGATTAAGGAATTCAAAGTTAGGGGTGTCTAACATGGAATTTGTTGACTTGGGGGGTTCACGTGATTTGAGGGTTATATTTCACGAATAACAACCATATCTTTATGTGATCTTTATTTTATACATGTAAAATAGTGATAACATGAGATTTGGTTACTATTTTATATGTAAAAATAGCTATCTTCAAGTCTTTATTAATGACTGCATAAACATGTCGCTAAAATAGAATGAAACTCATTACATTTATCGACCACACACTTTGTGGTTGATAAATATAATGAGTTTCATTATATTTAGTGACCATATATCATATGGTACCTATTTATAATGAGTTTTTTTTATTACAAATAGCAATAACACAAAGTGGTCACTATTTAGAGACCATAATTTGTGGTCTCTAAATAGTTGCTATATTTGGTGCCATAATATGGCCCCAAACATTGGGACCATATCTTGGTGATCATTAATTTAACTACCACTTTATTGCCTCAAAGTGGTAGCTAAATCACCCACCTTTTCTTCCCTTTTCATTTAACAATCAAATAGAGACCACTATATGTAGTCACTATATGTTTAGTCAATTTGTGTTCGTTATTTGATCATAAGATGGTAACTAATTTTATTTTCACTCTATTGGACTCTAAATAGTAGCAGTTTGGTCATTAAATGGTAGCTAAATAGCAATCACATGAATGTGGTAGCTAAATAGCAATCACATAAATGTGGTCTATAAATCATTTTTTTTTTGTAGTGTCAAGTTTTGAAGGAAGAGGTTAATTGGGTTCTCTCTTAACTTGGTTAATGTTCACTTTGAGATGGATGCCAAAGTTTTAATAGATGCTATATATGATAAGGCTCCTAATAATTTGGGGTGTGGTTTAGTAGTTAAGGATATCTAGGAATTACTCTTATAAGGACAAAAATTCTCAGTCCATTTTGTAAAAAGGCAAGCTAATGCTATTGTTGACACTCTCGCTAAGTAATTCATTCTTCTGCTAGCATGTGTATTTGGCAAGTGGCTCCATCATTTCTAGATGCTACTCTTATCTTTGAAGCTTCTAAAGATTGAGAATGACAATGCTAGTTGACTTTTTTTAAAACAAAGTTTACATATTTTTATGAGTTTCAAATCTAAATGAATTTTCTGGGTTAAATTCCAAAATTTAAGAAAATTTTTGATATTTTAGCAATATTGTATTGGCTAATCGCTTTAATGACTAGCGGATATTCTTTTGTCTTGTTAAGTGTTGAATTTTTTTTTAATTTTGTACAAAATTTTTTATTATTGATTATTCTCAAATCTATGTAAAATTGTTGTTTTTTAGATACTAATTGATGGAATGTTGGGGAAAATACTTTAGTCCTATTTAGTTGTAGAAAATAGTAGTTATCTTATAAAAATTATTTTTTAAAAAACAAAAAATAGGATTTTAATATTTAATCACAAAAAAAAAAAATACTCCAATTAAAAATAGGATATCAATTCTCTATCCTTTTTAATTTACTTGAGAAAACTACTTTATTCTTCCACCAACACAACATTTGCACTAAAGTAAAAAGTATGGTTTGCTATTCCATGTTTCCACTTTGACGCCATTTGTGTATTGGCTTGTTTGTGTTCCAAACTCAGTAACACCCTTTTTTTTGTTTTTTTGTCAATTATTTATTTACTATTCTATCACTTCATTTTATGCTCATATTTCTTTGAAATATTTTTTTATTTTCATGTATATATATAAATATATATATATATATATATATATATATATATATATATATATATATATATATATATATATATATGTTTCTTTTAAAATTGAAATTAAATGAGTTTGAATTTGATATAAAGTAAAGGTGATTAGCTTAATTAAATATAGTTTTTATATTTTAAAATACGATTATAGGTTAAAAGATGTTTTAAGAGTTTAGAATATGAATTATTATTAATTATCAATTTTTTATATTTAAATAATGAGTACATTTATGAAGTAAAGCTTATTAAAAAAAAAAGCCTAATTGAAAGAAAATTGAGATATAAGATACCAAAAAATTTGACAAATAAATGTATTTTCTATTTTTTATTAAGAAAATGAAAATAAGAAAATAAAGAAAATTAAAACATAAAAATAAAAAAAATACTTTCTACAACTAATTAACCCTTAGTATCTTTATCTATTTCCTTATGTCAGTTTTGTATGTAGAATAACATATAAAATTCTAAACCATGTAAACTCTTCATAAAATTATTGAAGTTTTATTGTATGCGTATGTCGATAATATTGCATATTGAAATGCAAATTTTCATATTTTTAAAAAACTCACATTTTGCAATGAAAGATATACAATTGTTCAATTACATATTAAAAAATGAATTAAATTATCTAAATATAAAATTTTAAGAATTACACATTACTGATATTATTCTTGTTGTTTTTGTAGCTATTTTTGTTTCTTACTCCTATTACTATTATTGTAAAAGAGAAAAATATTGAGTATCCTAAAAATGACCTTGGAAGAACTCGAATACTTAAGTCAAACTAGGCTTTTTAAAGTAAAGGCAAGTTATATCGTCTGAAGAGTGAGTAGTACATTGAGAGGCCAAAATCTCAATACATTTATCAAACAAACATATCATTACATACCAAATCACCGACACATCAATTTTGACAAAGCTAGGGATCAAACTTAAGATTAAAAAGTATTAAGGCTTTAGTATTGACTTCTACCACTAGATCAATACCTTATTGGTTTTTTCCATTACGACCTTCACCTTTATTTATAAGATTATCTTGATAAAGTTTTTGAGGCAAAGCAAAACTTACTAATTGACTTTCTTAGTTTCACCAAATTATTTAGGATCTTAACTTGATTTTCACTATCTAACTTAATGAATAGAGCGTTTTTATATCGAGATGTTCAAGGCCAAAGCCTTTTTGAAATTGATAAATATTTTAGCTTAGTTTGATGCAATCTTTGTTATAGCATTTGTCCAATTAAGATGTTCATCTCTTTATCTTAATTAAAGTTATTGGCACTATAATTTTGTACTTAAGGTTCTATACTAGATGATGATCAATAATAAGCACTTCTTGGAGACAAAAGAATAAGATAAAAAACTTCATCTCATAAAACTGAATTGAAAATTGGTAGCCTTAAGGTTGGTTTGTGTAAAAGCAGTCTTAGGGTTGGTTCACACATATCAACCTTGATTTGCATAGTTCACAGGATGACTCATCTCAATTAACCCTTGGTTTGCTTAGGTTTTCAAAATTTTATAACTATTTCTCAAATTTAAAGTTTTAGTTTGATTATTTTTAATCATAACATTTCTTATTAGTTATTTTTTTATAACCAATATGACCAAGTAACCTTTTTAAGGTCATTTAAAATCTCTTTATATAACGTTTTTCAAAAACAAGTCATTTATATATTTCCAAAAAGCTTTCAAAAAGCTACCAAAATAACTAGTTATTACTCTACCAACAGTAGCTCTTTATCAGTCTTTTAAAGACTATGAGTAATGGTGCTTAGCACCCTGCCATACTTATCCAGGCTATAATGGCCATGGGGCATAGCTAACACACCATAAGGTATGGTCCATAACAAACTTGCTTACCAATTTCGCGAGGACTTCACCATGGATGTGGTGTCTCTACCATAAATATGACCCTACTTTATAGTTGTGCCTTCTTCCCATGGGGTGTGGCATTCTGCTTGATGTATGCATGTATGGCAAACCCAAAGATCCACTCCAACTTTATGGCCTAACCACTAAGGGGTAGCGTAGGAAGTTTAATAAGGCTATTAGAGCATTTATTCAAAAGGAAATTACACTTGAAATGGCTAAAGAAAACAAACCCAAGCATTTGACCCAACTTGTAAAGAATGGCATGAAGAGCATTTAGCAGACTCATTCAATGGATCTTCTTCAAGCCCATCAAGGCCCATTTGAACTCCATTCGATTTATGGAAACTTTCATTGGTCCCTTGCTGATAAGCCCAAGTTGTAAAATCCATTTTATGATAAGACATAAGACAAAATATGTTGGAAAAGGTTATCTTGTCTTAGGGAAAAACATGTTCCAAAACATGTTTTTTTAGATTGTCTTATTCGGGCAAGTCATGATTTGATTAACACTTTTCAAGTTTTGCAAAGATCTTTCCAAGGTTGCTTTGTTGGAAAGGACTTTGTCTCAATGGCTGAATTTTTTTCCTAGCTTAGTTAGGATTCTTTAGTTAGCTATTTTATCATGTAAAAAACCTTAATTCAAGGAATGTTAGTCCTAGAAGTAAGTATGGCCAAATCTTATAGGCCAATAGTATTCTTTCTTTAGTTGTTTAGTTTTAATAAACTAGTTTATCCAAAAAGGATTAGGATTGCTTGTAATTCGACCTGGCTTTGTAATGTTGAATTAGATAGTCTTTTAGGGTTTCTTTAAAGACTTAATAAGGGTATTTAAACATAATTCAACATCAATAAAATAAGTAAACCATATTTTTTGCTATTTTGCTTTGTGAGAATTGTTTTCTCTTATTGAGTTCTTTATAGGATGTAGTGAGATTGTTAAGTGAAGGCTTAGTAATTTCATAAATTGGTTAATTTTGATCTTTAAGTTGCTTGATTGATTTAGGGATTTGAGTTAACAAACTTGGAATATTTATAACTTAGGTTGCTAGAAATAAGTTTTTTAGAGGTTTAGATGGGGTTTGAAGATTAAAGCATTATTCTTGATTCTTAATCATCTTGGGTTGTTAATCTTAGTATACTAATTACGTATTACATTACCTGATTTTGTACCATTTGGTATCAGAGCTTTGACATCAAGAACAAGGCAATACCTATTAAAATTTGTGTTCTTGGTATTCTTTCAATTATTGCTTTTGAATTTCTTCTTCTCTTTTTGTATTGAACTCTATTCGGCTTATCTTAGGTCTTTAATGTTCAATTCTATTTTCTTGTGTTTTTTTTTCCATCGAACTAGTTTGTTTTATCATATTTAATCATTCATGGGTGTTTAATTTCAATTATGTTCTAATTACATAAAAAAATCATAAAAAATTGCATCGTATTAGTTAGCTTATTTTCTTGCTCTATTCAGGTTTTCCTTGTTCTTTCCACTCTAATTCAATTTTCTTCTTGTTCTAATCATTCTTTTTGTTTGTTTATGTGTCTAGGACTGAAACAAACTTACCAAACTAAGAGAAAAGGGACAAATTTCAATTAGCACTTTATCCCCCAAATTCAGCTTCCATTAGTTTCTTTACATTATTTTAATTGTTCATTGTGTTCCTTTTAGTTCCAATTTTGTTTTAGCTTCAAAGTAAAAAAGAAAAAAAGAAAAGAAAAAGAAAGAAGAAGTTATGTTTTGCACAACTAAAGAGCCAATTTTGTGATTGAGGTTATAGTCAGCCTAGACTTCCAATACTTATCAAATCTTTGTTCAAAACTATCCTTTTATTATTTCAAACATCTTTGATCTTTAATTTTCAATTTGATCTCTAAAATTCTGTGTCTTGCAATTTAAGTAGTGTTAATCATTTTTCTTTATGTTTTAAGTAGCTTTAAGTTTACTTTTGCATATTTGTGATTGAATTAAGTTTTACTTGGCATAAAGTAACTTAGTCCTTAAAAGAACATAAAGAGAAGAAAATTAAGTGGTAAAAGGCAATAGTGGTGAGCTCAAAAGAAAGTAAAAGCCAATTTTGAGTTAAACACGAGTGTGAGTGGTATCTCTTGAGTGTAAACACGTAAAGAAGTGTTTTGTGAGGATTTTTCTTTTGTTATTTGCTAACCATAAAGAAGATCCAGAACGAAAGTTGTTTGTAAAAGCTATGTAAGATACTATAGCCCTTATGCAACAAGAGTTTAAAAAGGTAAAAGAGCAACTTGGGAGCATCCAAAATGCCTTTAATTCCAATAATGCATACCTCATGAATAATAAGTTTAAAAGTGGTGATAAGCCATGAATAAACCTAAGAACGAACCACCTAAGCTAAATGAATGAGGGAAGCCTAGTGTTCGTAATACAGGCAATAAGATAAGCTTTATTGTGCATTTTAAGTGCCAAGGAAGAGGTCATATGGCACATGATTATCCTAACAAGCGTACCATGGTCCTAAAAGATGGTGAAATCTTAAGTGAAGATAAAGATGGTGATGGTTATGAAATGGATCCTGATATGCCTCATTCGAAAGATGCTAGTGATGTTGACGATGACCCCAATGAGGTAAATAACAAGAAAATTTTTGTGACTAGACTTTCTTTAAGTGCCCAAATTAAAGATGATAAAGAACAAAGGGAGAATATTTTCCATGCTAGGTGTAAAATCAATAGTACTTTTTAATGGTGGTAGTTGCACTAATGTAGCTAGTACCTATCTTGATAAAAAGATGAAATTACCAACCTTAAAACATCCAAAACCTTATAACTTGCAATGGTTAAATGATAGTAGAAAAGTAAAGGTTACAAAACAAGTTAAGATTACATTTTCAATTGGCAAATATAAAGATGAGGTTTTTTATGATGTTATACCTATGCAAGCTAGTCACATAATATTGGGGTGCCCTTGGCAATTTGATAGAAAAGCAAAGAATGATGGGTTCTCTAATGTTTATGAATTTTATTTTAAGTAGAAGCATATTATTTTATCTTCTTTATCTCCTCAACAAATTTATGAGGACCAAAAAGTAATGAGAGAGTGAAAGTGCTTTTAACTTAGAAACAAAAAAAATCAATGCGACAAAATGAGAGCTATGAGAAAATAATAGAGGCGTGATAAAAAAGTGGAAAAATGGAAGGTTAGAGAGGATGGGGCATGCAAAAGGAGAGAGTGTGAAAAAAAATTTTTATACAAAAGAGATTGATGTGAGGAAAGCTTTGCTAGCCAAAACACTCATGGTTATGCTTTTATACAAGGATGTGTTAATTGCTTATTTTCTTTTAGTGATGAACTAACACAATTTCTTCCTAGTTATTTTGTTTCGTTATTGCATGACTTTTCAGATTTGTTTCCCGAGGATGTGCTTAAAGGATTGCCAACATTAAGAGATATAAAACATCAAATAGACTTTATTTTTAGGTCATAAATCCTAATAAACCCACTTATAAAAATAATCCTGAGGAGACAAAGGAGCTTTAAAGGTAAGTGGTAAAACTTATGGACAAAGGTTTGGTAAAGGAAAATATGAGTCCATGTGCCCTACCTGTTTTACTTGTACCTAAAAAGGATGGTTTTTTGTGTATGTGTGCAGATTGTAGGGCAATTAACACAATTACAATTAAATATAGGCATCCAATTCCTAGATTAGATGACATTTTAGATGAATTGCATGGTGCATGCATGTTTTCTAAAATTGATTTAAAGAGTGGTTATCATCAAATTAGAATACATGAAGGGGATGAGTGGAAAATAGCATTTAAAACTCAATATGGATTGTATGAGTGGTTAGTTATGCCTTTTGGACTAACATATGCCTTTAGCACTTTTATGAGATTGATGAACCACATCTTGCGTGCATATCTAGGTAAGTTTGTAGTTGTTTATTTTGATGATATTCTTGTTTATTCTAAGTCTTTGAAAGAGCATGTTAGGTTAGTTTTTTAGATTTTGCAAAAAGAAAAGTTATATATTAACATTAAAAAGTATTCTTTTTATACTCCGTCAAGGGTTAGCTGAACCCTACTAGTGTAAGTGAGGTATATTCTTTTCATGGTTTAACAAGTTTTTATAGGAGATTTTTAAAGGATTTTACCACTATTGCATCCCCCTTAACTGAAATTATCAAAAGAGTGTTGGTTTTAAATGGGGGGAGGGGGGCAACAACATGTTTTTGATTTGTTGAAATCTAAATTAACTAATGCACCTTTATTAGCTTTGCCTAATTTTGCTAAGACTTTTGAAATTGAATGTGATGCATCAGGTTTGAGAATTGGCATAGTATTAATGCAAGAAGGAAGACCAATCACATTATTTAGTTAATAGATTAGTGGGCCTACTTTAAAATACCCAACCTATGATAAGAAGCTGTGTGCATTGGTTAGGGCCTTGTAAACATAACAAACTATCTTTGGCCCATGGAATTTGTAATCCATATTGACCATGAATCTTTAAAAAAGGGCAATAAAAATTAAATAAAAGACATGCTAAATGGAGTGAATCTATTTAGTCTTTTCCATATATCATAGGGTGTAAACAAGGTAAGGAAAACATAGTGGTTAATGCATTATCCTAAAGGTGTACTCTTCTTTCTGTTCTTTATTCTAAATTACTTGGTTTTGAGCATATCAAAGAATTATATGTTGATGATCTTGATTTCGCTTTTCACTTTGCAAATTGCAAAAAGGGAGCTTATGAGAAGTTCTTTAAGCATGATGGATATTTGTTTAAGGATAATAAGCTTTGTGTGCCTAAAAGTTCTTTACATGAGCTATTAGTTAGAGAAGCCTATAATGGTGGGCTTATGGGACACTTTGGAGTCCAAAAGACTCTTGACATTTTGCATGAACACTTTTATTGGCCAAATATGAAACTTAATATTCAAAGAATTTGTGATAGATGTGTTGCATGCAAACAAGCTAAGTATGCTTCTAAACCACATGATCTTTATTTGCCTTTACCAATTCCTAGTTTACATTGGGTTGATATATATATGGATTTTGTTTTAGGTTTACCTAGGTTTAAACATGGTAATGATTCTATTTTTATGGTTGTTGATAAATTTTCTAAGATGATACACTTTATTGCATGTTATAAAACTGATGATGTCATTATCAATATTTCGAATTTGTTTTTCAAGGGAATTATTAGATTGCATGGTATGCCTAGATCGATTGTTAGTGACAAAGATACTAAATTTTTAAGTTTCTTTTAGAAAACATTGTGGGGGTAAGTTAGGTAATAAATTGTTATTTTCTACTACTTGTCACCCATAAACTGATGGTCAAACTAAAGTTGTAAATAAGACTCTAAGGCAACTTTTCAGAGTTATAATTAAAAAGAACTTAAAGTCATTAGAGGATATAAAGTTTGCATATAATAGGAGTGGACATTATTCCATACATTATTATACTTTTGAGATTGTTTATGGCTTTAGACCATTGAGTCCATTATGTCTAACCCCTATCACTTATAATTTGAATGTTGATGTGGAAGGTAAAAGGAAGGCATAGTTTGTTTAATAATTACATGAAAATGTGTATTTAACCATAGAAAAATTGAATGAACAAGTTGTTAAAAACACAAATAGGGGTAGAGTTATAGTTGTATTTAAACAAGAAGATTGGGTTTAGGTATACTTTAGAAAATAAATATTTCCTAATCTTAAGAAAAGTAAACTAAATCTAATGGGTGATGGTCCATTTCAAGTTTTGGAAAGGATTAGTGATAATGCTTATAAATTAGACTTGCCTGGAGATTATAATGTTAGTGCTACTTTCATTGTTACTGGTTTATCTCTTTTTGATTTTGATGAAGATTTTTGATTTAAGGATGAATCCTCTTAAAGAAGGAGGGAATGATATAAGCAAGGATGGCAAGCCCAAAGATCCACTCTAACTCCAAGGCCCAATCACTAGGAGGCAACTTAGAAAGTTTAAAAAAGCTATTAGAGCATTCATTCAAAAAGAAATTATACTTAGAATGGCCTAAGAAAGCAAGCCTAAGCATTTGGCCCAATTTGGAGAAGCACGTCATGAAGAGTATTTAGTGGACTCATTTAGCAGATCTTCTTCAAGCCTAATCAAGGCCTATTTGAATTCCATTCAATTTATGGATACTTTCATTAGAACTGTTATTGACAAACCCAACAAAAGAAGCCAAAGTTATAAAATCCATTTTAGCAAAAGACATAAGACAAAACATCTTGGAAAAGGTTGTCTTGCCTTAGGGAAAAACATGTTTCAAAACATGTTTTTTATGTTGTCTTATTCGACCAAGTTATGATTTGACCAACATTTTTCAAGATTTGCAAAGAACCCTCCAAGGTTGCTTTGTTTGAAAGGCCTTTATCTCATTGGCCAAATTTTTTTCCTATTTCAGTTAGGATTTTTTATTTAGCTATTTTACCTAGTAAAGAACCTTAATTAAAGGAATTTGTTAGACTAGGGTAGTTAACCCAAGTCTTGGACCTCTTTTGATCTTGACAAAGGAGATTAATCATGTCTAATATTTCAAATTAGTGTCATTTTGCAGCTTTTAGTTTTTATCTAAAATTGGGAGTAGGATGAGGCTTGAAATTCCTCAAGTATGAAAAATGATTTCTAAATCACGACCGCTACTTTGTATTCGCTACCGCGATATGTGAAGAAGCATTGCTAGAAAGCAGACAGGCGAAATCGCAGACCCATTCTCGGTCGCGATTCATCCACATGAATGAGTCCAAAACTAACAAACGAAATCGCGGTGTGTGTCCCGTCCTAGTCGTGACCGTGAATTTTGAAGTGACTCAAAAGGGAAGCAAGTCCACAGTCACAACATGACACGTGTTCCAGCATACCGTTGGAAGTCAATTTTTGCAGAGGCATCTTGTTGGTAGCGACTGCAAATCGTGAAGAAGAAGATAACCATTTTTGGCAGATGAATTCACGTCCTTTGTCGCGTCCTGTACAAGAAATCTCACGATTGTGACTTCTGAAACCAGGTAAAAGAGCAACGACTATATTTTCCTAGCAAACTAATCAGAAGCTACCACGTGGACTAGCCGTTAGGCACAAACGAGATTTTCCTTCAGAAATTTGGATTTCGCACCGTTAATGAGTAGTAGCGACCACAAATTGAGACTATCAAGCATTTAATGCAGAATTTGTCAAGCATGTCTCAAAGATTTAATGAGCTATGATCTGTAACGTCTCTTAGGTAGAATTTGGGTATAAATACTCCACCAAACAGCCATGAATAAGGTTGCTAAGAAAATTATTACAAGTAATTAAAGCTCTCAATCTTTGCTACTCATTTTCCTCAATTTTCTTTATGAAATTGTAAATGTTAGGTGTGAGCATTAAACACCAAGTTGTAAGGTTATAGTGTTAGCCTGTAAAAACACTTCAAGAAAGGTTTAAGTGTGAGCCTAGTGAAACACTTGAGTGAGGTTGTGTGTTACCCTAAAAACACATTATTGTTAGGCTGTGTGTGAGCCATCAAAACACAAGTTGTACAAGTTGGGTGTGAGCTTGAAAACATCTTAAGATAGTGAAATACCCAATTGATAGATTGGGGAGTGGACATAGGGTCAATTATAACTGAACCACTATAAATCATTGTCTCAACTCTACTCATTCTTCTTCCCCTTTTCTTTATCTTTTAAATTTTTATACACCAATTCAACCCCTCTTCTTGGTGCCAAGGGATAAAAAGTGGTATCAGAGCAAGGTTTTCATAAATCAAACCTTCATTGGGTGAAACAAGATCATGGCACAAGAAGCTATCTACTCACACCTAAGGTCATATTTTGTTAGAACTGACTATACTCATTAGAAGTATAGGATGGAGATCTATCTTGACATAGATGTGGTGGACCTTTGGGACGTGGTAATCAAGGAATGGAAGCCTCCTACCAGAGTTGTGGATGGCAATGAAGAATTAATCCCAAGGGATGAATGAGTTGAAGCTCATCGGAAGTCAAATGGCAAGAACAAGAGGGTAATGGAAATTTTCCTAAGCTCACTTTCTAAAGAAGAGATTGAGAGAGTGCAACATTGTCAAACCGCACATGCCATATGAAAGACTCTAGAGAATTATCATGAAGGCACAACTTCAGTGAAGTCAAGCCGTTTGGAGATGTATGTCACCGAATGGGAACTCTTCATGATGAAGGATAATGAGAACATCACGTAAATGACCAATCGACTTTTATCCATTGTCACCAATATGAAGAAATTTGGAAGAGCACTCACAAATTATGAGGTAAACACCAAAATCCTTAAAACTCTTCCATTTGACAAATTTGGGGCTAGGGTGTGCAGTATTCAAGAGTCCAATCCGGAGATTGGAAAGGTCCCAACCGATGTGCTGATTGGCAAACTCTTGACTCATGAGCTGGCTATTCAAAAAGATGAGTAAATGAAGAAGCTAAAGGGCCAAGGTGAAAACCAGAAAAGAGAACCATAGGTCTCAAAGCTTCAACAAGAGAGAAAGAAGTGGACATCTCCTCAAGTGAAGAGGATAGTGATAAAGAAGGAGAAGAGCTAGCCATGCTCTCAAAGAGAACCAAGGAGTTGATAAGGAGAAGAAAAGAAAGAAGAGCCTTCAAGAAATCTCCCCAAAGTCCAAAAAAAAGAACAAATGATGTCACATGCTATGAATGTGGCAAACAAGGGCACATGAAGCATGAATGTCCGAAGATAAAGAAGAAGAAGAAGAAATGGGATAGAAAACAATAAGAAAAGCTTCTCTGCCACTTGGGATGATTACTCAAGTGAAGAGGAGGAAGAAGAGGAGGCCAACATATGGTTCATGGCACTAGGGGACTCTTCACAAGAGGTAAGTACATCTTCCCACTCTAATTCTGATTATGAGGTGGATGATATAAAAGAAGAGCTTTTAGAAGCTCTAACTATGAGGTGTGATAAGTATAAGTCACAAGTTAAAACCTATAGGAAGAAGTGCTCCAAACTAGAAGATGAGTACAAGTTTCTAAATGAGCTTGTAAATGAATTGAGGGCTTCTAATGAAGAACTTAAGAAATCTGTTGAAAAATTATCTATATCATCTTCTGCCTTAGCCTCACTTAGAAACGAGAATGACTCTCTTAAAGGAGAAGTCATTGTGCTTAGAAGCTCAATCTCCAAATTCCATAAAGGAAAAGAGACTTTAGACACTATTATTGTGTCACAAAGACCACTTTTCATTAGGCATGGTCTAGGTTTTAATGGAGCTTCATCATCTTCTACAACTACATTTGTTAGAGCTTCACAACCTCAAACCTCAAGCATTGAGGTGATTGGGAAGAAAAGTGCTCCTAGCACTAAGCCTCTTACGCCTAAGGGTAAAGGAAAAGCTCACCAAAGCTCTAGAGCTAACGCTCAAAGAGCCAATCATGCTTATATGTATAACAAAAGGCATAATCATCCTTATAGAAAACCCTCTACCCTAGTCATCATATGTGTCCATGCATACATTCATATGATCATGGTATGAGAAGGCTTCTTACTCATACTAAATTCATGCATAGGAGAAAGGCTAACAAGTCTAATCTCTAATGCCATTATTGCATGAAATATGGGCATGTCAATATACATTGCTTTATTAGGAAGCTCAACTCAAGTTAGAGGATCCTTCAATCACTAACTCACTAGTATGCTTGGTTACCAAAGAAAAGGTGATTGACTCTCATTTTGTAGGGAAATGTGACTACCAGTAAAGCAAGTAATTGACATGTGGATAGTGGTTGTTTAAAGCATATGACCAAAAATAAAAGACTATTCACATCACTTAAAGAGAAAGAAGATGGAGATGTCACATTTGGTAACAATGTCAAGGGTAAGGTAATTAGTGTTGGTACCATAGGTAAGGATGGTTGTTCATTAATTGATAATGTCTTATTAGTTAGTGGTTTACAACATAATTTGTTGAGTGTAAGTCAATTATGTGATAAAGGTAATAAGGTCACCTTTGACCCTAAGGAATGCTGAGTCACCACTTTGGTGGATGATGAGGTTATTTTCAAGGGTGAAAGGAAAGGCAATACTTACTCAATTGACTTAGACAATTTGGCTAACCAATCTTTCAAGTGTCTCATGTCTTTAAGCAATGAAGCTTGGTTATGGCATATAAGGCTTGGACATGCAAGCATGAATCTTCTTCAAAGCCTATGTAAAGGAAAGTTAGTGGAAGGACTTCCTAAGCTAAAATTTACTAAAGACAAGACATGTGGCCCATGCCAAATAGGGAAGCAACATTAAGCCTCCCATAAAGTAAAAAATGTTGTAAGTATATCTAGACAACTTTAACTTATTCACATGGACTTGATAGGACTTACTGGGAGTGCTAGCTTAGGTGGAAAGCATTATGCACTAGTCCTTATATATGACTACTTTAGGTTTACTTGGGTATCTTTTCTAGCTCATAAGAATGATTCCTTTGATGCTTTTAAAAGCTTTGCAAAAAAAGTTTCAAATGAAAAAGGTTACTTCATAACTTCTATTAGAAGTGACCATGAAAAAGAATTTCAAAATGAATTATTTGAAAATTATTGTTTTAAGAATGAAATTTTTTATAATTTTTCAACTCCTAGAACACCTCAACAAAATGGTGTTGTAGAGAGGAAAAATAGAACTTTGGTAGAAATGGCTAGGATAATGCTCAATGAGTATTCCTTACCAAATTACTTTTGGGCCGAAGCCATTAATACCTCATGTTATATTGCAAATAGAGTTTTTAAAAGATCCATTCTTAATAAAACCTCTTATGAGCTATGGAATGGTAGAAAACCCAAGATCTCATATCTAAGAGTATTTTGATGCAAGTGCTATATTTTGAATACCAAGGACAATCTTACGAAATTTGATTCCAAGACTAATGAAGGAAACTTTTTAGGCTATTCCACCTCAAGCAAGGCTTATAGAGTCTTTAATAAAAGTTCTATGGTAGTTGAAGAGTCTATGAATATCGTTTTTGATGAATCTAGTAAACTTGATCTTGGAAAATGTACTTTTGTTGATAAACTTGTAGGTGAACTAGAAAAGCTGGAATTGAAAGATTCTACAAGAAGAGATGATAAAGAAGAAGGTGAATCATCAAGAATGGATGAAGAACCATAACATCAATAAAAGGATGAACCAAGGCAAGAACTACCCAAAGATTGGAGATTCTCCAAGTATCATGCTAAGGACTTGGTCATTGGTGATACATCAAAGGGTGTAAGTACTAGATCTCAATTACATCATTTAGATAATAATCTTGCATTTGTTTCTCAATTAGAGCCAAAATCAATTGATGAGGCCATTAAAGATGAAAGTTGGGTACTTG
>CATIWR010011777.1:0-10816 GCA_949677035.1 Omphalea diandra
TAACTAAATTATAGTGTGTATATATATATATATATATATATATATATATATATATATATATATATATTCTATTTGATTCAATTTTTTCAGTTTTATATCCTTAAAATTACATTAAAATTAATTAATTAAATTTTTTTAAAAATAAAATCCAACTAAATCAATTATTTTAGTTTAATTTTTAATTCAACTGGGTCATTTGGTCACTCTTAAACATGATATAAAAATTTGTTGCTAACTTGTGAGTGTGCATATATTTATTGAATATCTTTATATAAATTCATTAAAATTTTAAATTAATTATATTTATCAATTTTTTATAATTTTATGTTTTACTATCAAGTTTTAGGATATAAATTATTCAAGATAAATTTGTTTTTTATATTTAATTTATTTTAATAAATAAAAAATATTTTATCAGCTTTAATAATTTTGTTAGGTACATTTTAATAGACCGTTTTAACAACAAATTATTAAAAAAAATGTTGAAATGAGAATCTATATCATATAAATATCTATACACTTAGGGTATATTTTTTGAGAAAAATATTGTTCAAGTAACATGTTTTATGGTATTTGAAATACACTATAAAAAAATTATTTCTTATTTATAAGATTATAATAAAATTGAACCATAAATATTGTATATTTATGATATTTATTGTTTAAATAAGAAAAAATATATTAATAATAAAAATTTTTATAGGTTCCACTCATTTTCTATTACCCAGCGATAACTAGTGATGAGTATTGACGGTAAAAAAACGATAAATGATAATAAATATATTTATTTATATGATTTATTTTTTATTTAAATAAATTTGTTAAAGTTCAAAAAATAATTTTCGTTTCAAAACAGAAAGTCATTTTCTTAAAAGATGATTTAATATTTTCTTTAATTAGAAAAATATTTTCTGTTATTTTCTTAAATGCAACAAATATAAAATATATTTTTCTATAAAATGTTTTCCGCCAAACAACTCAAACTTTACAAATCATCATTTTTTTTCTCTCTGCCATTAACATTTGAGGATTTGTAGGCTTTCTCATATCTGCATCTGCTCTCAAGTTTGGCTCCTCAGTCTGCATGTGGTGAGATATTTTTCTTCAATTGATTGAGTGTTGAGGGTTTAAAGTTTGTGGGTCTCTCTTGTTCTTTTGCTTTCAAGCATGGTTGCCTCGTTTGGTTAGGCGTCAAGGGTTTGTGGGTCCTTATCCTCACCCTCTCTCAATTTATATCTAATGACATGTTTTCTCCCATTATCTGGGTGCTGATGGTTTAGTGTTTGTGAGGGATCTCATTGGTTGTTAAGCAAATGGGTTTTGAGGGATTGTGGATCTCCTTTACCCCTTCTCTGAAGCAAAGCCATTGCCCTCTCAGTTTGTATGTGATGGGATGTTTTCTTCCCTTGATTGGTCCCATTTATCACTGCTCTCAATTATAGTTCCCTCAGTTAGTATATTATGAGATTTTTCTTTTTCTTTTTTTTTCTTTTTTCTATTGATTAAGTGTTGAGGATTTAAGATTTGAATGTAGCTTTTAGTTTATCTCTAACCAGAGATTTTTTTTTCCCTCTCCTGAACTAGATATTAAGGTTTAGAGTTTAAAAATAAAATTTTTAAGTATTTCATAAATATTTGCATCAAAGAAAGTTGTCATGCTGCGCATATTGTAACTTATGAGTAGACACTTTACTTTTTTTTGTTTAAAAAATAAATTAATAATTGCTTCTCTTGCCAATAAGTACAACAGAATGATAAACTTGATAAGATTAATTATTTATCTGGGAATGAAAGAAAATGAGAAGAGAGATGAGAGTTTTTTTTTTTTTTTTTTTCCATGTTTGGAAGAGGTTGAGAAAGAGAAAAAGAGATGAAATTTAATCATTTAGGCTCATTTTTTTCATTTTTATCATAAAATGAGATAATTGGAGTGCAAGTGAGATTTTTTTTTTTAAAAAAAATTACTTGTATCTCTTCAATTTATTTGTTGAAATTTAAATTGATATGGATTAAACTATAATTCAATCTTTATATATATATATATATATATATATATATATATATATATATATTTCTTTTTCTACATTTTCTTCTCCTATCTTTCTGTCTTTTCAAATGAAAAAATAAAAATTACAAAATCACTCTCTTCATTTTTTTTATCGCTCAATATTTCTCCCCTCATTTCCCTTATCAACCTTTTTTTTTTCCCGAAATAAATGGTAAATTTTTTCACCCAACTTATAATAGACTTTACTAGTTAAAGAAGATACTTTTTTATTTTTCTCCCTTGGATTCTGCCATTATCTTTTAAGAAAAAAAAAAAGAAAAGAAAGAAAGATACCTTTTCATAGTAAATAAGACCATCCAAAATCGCTTTTAACTAATTAAAAATTACAAATTAAACTAATATTTAAAAAAAAAAAGCTTACAAAATTTGAGAAAATTAACAAAACAAGAGAACTAAAACCATTTATTATATTTTTATTTTTATTTTTTTAACTGGAAGGAGAAGAAATTTGAACTTAAAAATTTTACTTATAAAAATAATACATTTTAATTGTTAAGTTGTACCACAAAATCATGATAACTCGAAGTACTAAGAATCTGATTGAAATTAATTAAATGCTGAGGAGGTCAAGTTAAGACTTTGATCTCATGCATTGCTAATGGAGTATACCTCTATTCTTTGATGAGATGCACTCTCTAGAATTATGATGAATGCAGGTTGTGTCTCCTGTGTGCTGCTTATAAATTTTTTCAAAATATTTTTTAACATAATAAATCATAGGTAAGAATAGATGCTAGCTTACAGTTTGATGAATCAGAAAACACTACAACCATAAGAAAGTTTGGCAAACACTCAATCTAAAACTTTTGCACTTAAGAAAAATATGAAGGAATGTGAATTATGGAGTTTGAATCATGGGTTTCTTGTATTATGAGGGCTGCATTCATATCATTAAATTATTTGCTTTATGTTATTATCAGTGTAAGATATTTCTTTGATTTCGTTAAATCATTCTTATTCTTTTCGAAATTTCCTTTTTTATTCACTTTAATAAATGGAATACATTTCTCTTTGTATGTTTGGGAGATTGAAATCTTCTCATATTTTGATAAATATGACTGATTATATTTTTAAGATCTTATCATTGATATAATCAAGATCAAGATTTTATTAAAAAATAAAGTTTAAAATTTTTAACAAGTGATTTGGTTCTTGTTAAAAATAAATTTTAATTATTAATTTTAAATTTAACTTTAATGATTTAGAAGCAGTTATGTTTGGATAAACCAATAAATTTATTTTTCTTCTGTTGATTGGTCTCAAATTGCATTCCATTGAAACATCTTTTTCTCAATACTGAATGGCCCAAACAGCTCGAAGACTTAGGCCCTTGGGATGCAAAAACAAACTGCCCCGTCACTTTCAGTGCATCAGAACCGGACCCATCCCTATAGGTGCATTGTGATGGGCTAGGAATAGTTAAAGGGGACAAGAAGCAATGGAATGGGAATTTAAAGGGGACAAGAAGCAAATTGCTGATTTGCATATCAATTGAACTAGGAGAAGCTGACTTATAACAGAGGAGGATAAATTATCATTAAGAATTTTCAGTCTCTCTTCTTCTTTGCTTTCCCTATCCCCTCCGTGTTCCATCTTCATGAGCGTCGGTGGATGAACTTTGTGGACAAAGAAGAGAACCACAGAAAGAAAGTTACAAAGTTATAAGCAATTTCATTTGTTGCACATGATCTGACATTTGCATTGCTGATATCATACATAAGTACAAGAATCAGAAACAAAGGAAGCTAGCAGTTCAGTTGCATTTAGGCATTGAATCGTGGCCCAACATAGAAATTTTACATTTTCTGTTGAGTTTGTAATCAGTTGTAACCACTCAATAAATGTTACAACAGCCTCATTGGACAAAAGTACAATACTGTCAACAAGCAGCCACCGGCCTTGGAATTCCAGACAAAGTTCCTCAGTAAACATCAAATTATCTAAAATCATATGGAGTTAATATTGCATTGGCATTGGCCCAAGTGTGAAATATTGTACAGTCAACCTAAAAATTTTCTATAAGAATGATAAAATGAACTCCAAACAAATCTTGCTTCCCTGCTTGACTGTGCTATGCTACAGCCTTTGCTTCGGTTGCAGCATGAAGCAGCTCATCTGGAGTTGCGGCTGGGTCCAGATCCCAACACTTATCGGGCAAATTACCCGCTTCTCCTTCAAGTGACCATGACGGCACCTGGTGCGAAAATCGTAACATCTCTCTTCTTGGAATCCATCTAATGGCATCCTTATTTGAGTTCCTCTGGTATACTGTCTTGAAACCTGCCAATTTGATGAGAGGAGTAACACAGACTCCAAGCTCTTCAGAGTAATCATCAAGAACCTCCACCATTTCATACTGATGCCTCACGTAATCTGGGGTTGATCTGTTCCAATCTGTTGACCAATTTCGATAAACAGCCCAAATATCTCCGCTTTTGGGATATATCCGTACACAACCACCCCGGCCAGCCTTCTCCCCTTTCAAAAGATGAGAGAAAATGTTCACTTGTTCAACAATATCAGTATTCCATGCTCTGAATTGCCCACAAGATTTTGCAAACCCAGAATCTATCCAATTCACTGCCCCAAATTCAGTATCCGTTTTAGAGTTCACATAAGTGATGAGAATCTTAAATGGATTAACTGAGATAATCTGACGGATCAAACAATACAAGCGAGGCATGCCATCATCTTCGTCATATAAAGCCCATATTTGCTTTGGCTTGAAGCATTCCTCAGATCTATCTTTGTCGAAGTCATGGAAATCTGGGTCAGGAACTGTTATTGAGATTGGTGCAATTTTAGTTGGCTTAGTTTGACGGCAAGAAACATCTAAATTATTGCATTTAAGAGCTGTTCCCACCTCAGATTGATTTTGTGCATTCTCTTTAACTGCTGCGGCTACAGTGGCAGCGGCAGTAGCAGCAAACCTCATCTCTTCTAATTTCTTACGAATTTCAGTCTTTGCCTTGTCAATCAACAACTTCCGAGCATCAAAAGCAGGTGCATTTGGGATACTTTTTGCAGGAAGTTCATTTGGATTTGAAGGCTTGGGATTATGCTCAGCACTGGCATTTCCATTGTACAACCCTGTTTCAGAATTCAATCTCTTTTCTTCATACCCATTCTTAAAGTTGGATCCCAAAACAACCTTCCTTTTCTTATCAGGTTTACCAGCCTTAGAACCTGAAGATTCATTGTAGCTAACAGAGACATTTGAATTCGTGTTACTCATGGCAGTTTTCATCAAACGCTTTCCATTGGCTGCTGGTTTCAGATTAGCTCTCGCTCCAGTAGCATTTCCATTAACCTGATAAACAGCATTAGTAGATACAGCAGATGATCCACTGTGACCTACAACTCCAGCAGAAGTCCCAGAGAACGAGCTCCACTGAAATGACACATCTGAAACATACTCATACCCACCATGTCCAGCATGCAATCCGGAGACCCCATTTCCTGTAAATACAGCAGCAGTGGTTGGGACATATGTAACTCCATCGTATCCATGACTTCCATACCCACTACCCGGAACATATGACCAGGGACAGTAAGGAAAAGAACCATTCACTGGAGCTGTCCCAGTTTCAACAGCAATGAAGGTACCTCGACAGTTCTTACACGAAAGTCTCTTATTCACATACTTCCGTAGGTACTCATACTGAACTTTACAAGAAGTGCAAACAGTCCAAAAAGTATCGAGTCCATGAGAGGCTGATGAATTGGAACAATTGTTATATCCTGTGAACCCAGCACTATGAACTGAAGATAAGTTTGTCTGAACAACACAGGATGCCATCTGTTTGTTTCTCTTGAGATCATAGGAGCTCCTTTTAAGATTATCAGACAACATGGTCCATGCCTCAGATACAAGTTTAAATGCCCCATCAGCTCCCACAGTTTTATTCTTATCAGGGTGAAGAAGCACAGCCATCTTCCTATACTGCTTTTTCACAGCGTCTTTGTCCGCATAAGGCTTCAACCCAAGAACTGAATAATAATCAATTTCACCATTGCATTTGACCTCAGATGCGATATAAACTTCAAACGTGGCCACCATCTGAGATATACCTTCCAGTCCAGGACAGAGAGTTTTTGCCTTTAATGCATAATTCTTTGCACCGGCAAAGTCTCTCTCAGCAAATCGCTTCTCAGCAATCTCCTTCGCCCTAAGGGCCTCTTGTACATTGGCTTCCATGTGGAAGTTAAAGTCACTATGAAAGCCACAATCTTAATTCGAAAGCTATGAGCAGTTCAGCATGCATAACTGCATTTCTTATCTGCAAATACGTTTTGTCAGAATGGTTAGTATATCAAGACTCAAGAATATCACAAGTAAAACCTTAATTGACAAAGTCCAAAATATTTCAGTAAGATGCATCTACTGTAATGGCAAATTATAGATGTACAAAAATTTCTTTGAAGATTTCAATTTAGTCTGAAAAAAATTTATTATCAACCTTGAGCTCTGACTAAATCACGAGAAACAGAGAAAAAGATTAAATGAGATAAACTCAAACACAAAATGCTCATTTATATGTGCTCCCTAAAATTAGAAATCATACTAAATCAACAAAATCAACAGGGCACGAAAAAATATTCACCTAAGTTTATTATCTGTCCATTTAGTAGCAATGACACAGCCAAAAACAAAGCTTCACATCCCGTTTTCCCTGATTTTCCTCAATTTTCCCACTAACCAAACAAACATAACTGCAACTAAAACTCTACGTAAATACGCATATTCATCAGACAGCAAAATCCCAGATCATAAAAACTTCTAAAAACCCAAGATTCATTTCAAATTCCCAAATCATACACCAAAATTCCACTAAATTAACGTCCCAAAAGAAATGCAGGTAGATCGAAGCTTAAGAAACCCTAGATTTACAAAAATTAATTCCAAATCTTCCACTAAAAAAAATAAATAAACAAACACACGATCAAAACACACGCACACAGAGTAGCACAGTAACAGTTAATCTACAAACACATACATACACACAATTAAGTAACAAAAAGAAATTAAAAAACTAAAGAAAGAAAGGAACCTTACTTAGATTTGAACAGTGAAATGAGAAGTGAAGCAAGACCCAGATCGCCACGTGTAATTTGGAGCTCGAGAAAATCAAGAGAGTGCCCTGATTTCGTGAATCCCAGTGTACATTGAATTTCTCACACATACAAAACACACAAACTAACCTCTCTATTTTGTTTGCTGCTTATTATAATTACTATTATTTTATAAGTAGAAATATATAGATGATAACAAAGTGGAGAGACAGTACAAAAGAATGATAAGCGGAATTTAGGGGTTTTTAAGAAGATGATTAGTGAATTGGGTCTCGGTTGTGGGTCACAATCCGGGTGGAATTTGGGTGAATCGCCGGCGATCGCCGATCAGAAAATGAATCAAAATTATTTTTAAGTAAATAATAAAAACGATAATTTTCAGCTCAAGTAAACGGTGTTAAAAATAGTATTTATTGTGGGGGGTTGCTATGCTGCGCTCTGGGTGCGTATTCTACGTATTTCATTTTTATTTTTGCTTTTTTTGGCCTTTATAACTATAATTATCATTAAATATTAATGTTATTGTTTTGATGGGGCTGTGTTTGGTAGAGATTAGAATTATATATATATTCCTTATTTGTGGTTAGAAACAAGTTGGGTGAAGGTATATTATTTACTTAATTGCTTTTATGATTTTTAATTATTATTTTTTATTTGTTTCTCCAAAGAGATTCTTTCAATTATTTATCATTGAAGGATAAGTTTATTTAGTTTTCAACTCTCAAAATGAATTTTTTAAACATTTTAAAATAAAAAAAATTTAATAGTTCATCAAGTAATTGTATTGTTCGTATACTTTCTAAGAAAACAAAAATAGAAGTAAAAAAGCAAAAAATCTATTTTCTCAAAGTAAAATAGAAATGATTATTATGTAGTAACAACAAAATTTTTAGACATCAATCATTTCATTTATATTCATATAATTGATGGTGTTGCTTTTAGTGCAAAAATTCAACAAATTTTGAAATTTTAAACTTTTGAAATTTCAAAAATTTTTGGAAATATTACCTCATAAAAGTAATAATTTAATGGTAAAATGCATGCCCTATATTTCAAGTGATCATGGAGTGTCAACTCATTTTGTTTATGTAAAACACACATAAAAGAGTTGAATATTGCATAATTACACATTATGGCAATCTGCAAAGCAAGCATTATATTATATTAAACAAATTAAAATGTGTGAGAAAACCATTTTCAGCTTTATTTTGCTTATTTAGGGAATTTTGTGGCTCAATTATGTAATAATATTTTATAGTTAGTAGTCATTTTTAACTAAATTCCATGTGGTGTAATTTTACTTACTACTAGGTAATCAATATTTTATATGTTAATTCCTTTTAATCATATTAATTATTTTTGGTTAATTTTAAAACACATTCATTATTACAATATATTTAGTTGATTTTTTTAAAAAGATGATGTATTGTTATTTAACTTCTATATTATAATGGAAAATGAAAACTCCCATCCAATAATGGGGTTTTCTGAAAGATATGAGCATGTTTGGCATCCATATCTTAAAAGTCTGATTTAAAATAATTTTAAAAATTACAAATAATTATAGATTTTTCAATGAATTTTTGAATAAAAAATTAATTTTGGAAAATATAATATTTAAAGGTTTTGTTAATAATAAATTTTTACTTTCAAAATTTATATTAAAGAAATCTATAAATATTTATTGAAGAGAATCTCTTCTAATTTTTATTTCAAAATCATATTTTCACAATAATAGTATCAAATATTAAGAGTGTAAATAATTTGAAACAATTCATTAGTTATTTAAGATTGACTCCAAAAATATTTAAAATTAACTCGATATTAACCAAGTTAAGCTTAAGTTCGAGTTACTCAAATAATTTATCAAGTCAAACTCAAGTATTGAAATGAACTTAATTGACCTTCAAAATTTTTTACTATTTAACATCTTTATATTTTAATAGATTCATGTAAATAATTGAATCAATCAATCTAGATTTTAAATTTATTCGAATTTATATTTGAGACTTCAAAAAAATTTTATATGAATAGTCATGTAGGGCTCAAGTATGTCCACTATTTCATCTAGTAGAGCTTGAGTTTTTTTTTTTTTTAAAAAAAAGCTCGATCGAGCTCAAATCGAATTTGAGATTTAAATTTTATGATCGAGCTCAAATTCGGATTTAGTAGAGTGTGAATTAACTCCGCTCGATTAGACTCCTACCAAACATGCTATTGACATTTACAAATTTGCTTGTATCTAATTTAAATAAGTATCTCATATACTAGGGAATTAAATTTGGCCGTTTTTTAATTTTTATAATTTTTTCAAATATAGAGATACTCTTATTAATTTATATTTGCATATAATCATTTTATTAGTTTGATATGATATATTCAATATTTACAAGCATTACAATATAAAACAAATCAAGTATTAGCTAAGATTTATTAAATGATATATTTTTTAATAATTTGCCACATGATACTCTTTTAAAAGAAAAGAGATTTTATTAAGAAAAATTCACCATAAAAATTTAGTGTTTTGTTACAAATAATATTCAATTTATCACTATAAAAATATATTGTGATAAATTTGATTTATCATTATGTTTGTCAAAACAACTCCATCTTAATATATATATTTTGTCAAAATTTATATTTTCACGATAGCATATATATAGTTTTGATGACAAATATATTTATCATAATATTTTCACAATAATATATATTTATCATAATATGTATATTATGATAAAATTTATATTTTCACAATAGCATGTAGCTTAAGTGACAAATATTTTTCATAACAAAAATTATTTTATCACAATTAATCTTAAATTATAAGAAAAATTTCTTATTATGATAAAAGTTATTTTATTACAAATAAATTTATCATAAAATGTAATGTGACTATGCTTTGATACCACTTACTTGTAGGATCAAAGCATATTCTTTTGAAAACCAATTACTTATTTTTATATGGATTTTAAACCATTTTACTTCATCATATTATAGTCTTTATGGTATTCATTAACTTCTACATGGTCAAGAATTATTATTTAAAATAAAATTATTAAAAAAGTAATAAAATAAAAATATTAAGTTATATTATGCAAACTCAAAATGTTTACAATATATTCAATTATAAATTCAAAGGTGAAATAAAAGTATTCATAAATTTATAATATAAAATCTAATAAAAATACAAAACATCACCCTCAAAATAGTAAGAGTGCCAATAAATTCATTTTTAGATAGGAGAAAAATAATTTAGTATTTAAGAATTGATTAGAGATGCATATATTATTTAACATTTTTTAGAATGTGAATTTTTTATATTAATAAAAAATAATTTTATATACTTAATTTGTAGTTTAATTTTAATCTTGAATGCTATAAAAATGAAATTAATATATCAAAATTTGACATTTCTATATATTTCTTCATTTATTGTGATAAGTTATTTTAAAATAAAATATTATTTATTATAATAAAATAATTTTATAATAAATATTTTAATAATTAAATATAGTGACAGAATGTTATTAGACCAAAATTATTTTATCTTTATCTATAGTTTACTTTGGTACTCAAATTTAGTTAAAATATTTTTAGAATTAAAATTTGATGTCTTTTGTTCTTATATATCTTGATAAGTTATTTTATTATAATAAATAATATTTATCATGA
>CATIWR010011783.1:0-21745 GCA_949677035.1 Omphalea diandra
ATATATATATATATATATATATATGTTTGAGGTGCTTAAAAAAATTGATTAGTAAAAATATTTTTATGATTAGTGGTAAACTAAGGTAGTTTTATTCTTTTAAAAAAATTATTTTTTAAATTTTGATAAATTCATTTAAATGAAAAGAAATCATATAAATATTTACTTATTACTATTGATTATCTTTAACTATCGATATTCATCACTTATCACTGTCAATTGATGATAGTCGTTGCTGATCAGTGAGATCTATAAAAACTTTCATTTTTAATGCATCTTTTTTTGTGTTGAATAATACATGATATAAATATAAAGTATTTATGTCTAAATTTTAATTATAATCATACAAATGAAAATAGTAATATTTTCTTAATATATTCCAAATATTTTTTTTTGAAGAACATATTCCAAATATTTAAAAGATATACTTCTTAAATAATATATTTCTTGAAAAATATATTTTTCAGAAAGAAATTACTTTTTGTCAGCTTTATAGCCGACAAGTTAACACATTGACCCTTAGAATTATGATATTTGATTAATTGCTTGCACCTTATTACGATGTCTCTTATAAAGGCATATAGTGCTTGTTGTGTAGTACGCATCGCGTTGCCCGCAGAGTTAGAGAGACTTCTGCGATACTGACAACGTAGAGAGACAAACACATTGAAAGCTACAGCTTTGATGGTCATGTCCAAATGATCCAAGGAGGAGAAACAAATAATTACAATGTCTTAATTTATGTATGCAAATTATTGAAATCATTTCATTTTCATACTACTTTTATAGTTATTGTTTATTGACTTTCAGAAGGTCTTCTAATGATGACCATATATTGATACACAGAGTGAAGATGTTGGAGTTACCATTAGTGCACATTAGTTACATAAGCTTACATATCACATATGAATCCTGATAGAAACTGGCTCTATGATTCGACAAAAAAATTGCATAGAAATTTCCCCTAGTCGTTTTCGATGATTATTTATTTATTTAAATTTTTAAATTTCATTCAGGAGCTTAGAATATGGGAGACTTATCGGATTTATAGAAAGTTATTTTTAAGGCATTCAATGTATTTAACTTTAAATAATAAGAAAAAAAGCACACTTTCTGATCATCTTAGTTAGAGAAGGATTGTTCATAGCGAGTAATTAGTCTTGGCTATGGGTAACTTTATCTTGAAATATAAAAAATAATGGTTTAATCTCTTGTTGTTTTGGGTTTAATTTGTGACATAATAAAAAAGAAAAAAATAATAATTTTGTACGATTATAAGTATTTGCTACAAAAGAATACACAATTTACTTAGAAAAATTTCTCTCGGTAAATTGAAGAATTCTGTTGATAAAATAGATAATTTGCTTAGCCTTCTGAATAATCGGTAAAACATGTCAATAGTTTTTTTTGGTTGATAAATTTTATATGGGAAATTTTCCTTGAGTAATTTTTTTAGAAAATTTTAAACAAATATCAATTCATTATTTCATCCATAAAATTTTAATGACAAAAGTTTTTATAAGTAAATTTATAGGAAAATGTTTAATAACAAAGTTTTTCTTAGGTAAATTCATTAGTAAATGTTTACTAATAGAATTTTTCCTAAGTAAATCTGTCTGTAATTATTTTTAAACTTCATTTCTCTCCATATGTTCATCAACAATTCCACAGGTAAATATTATTTGACAGGATTTTTCTTAGACAAATCTAGCAATAAATATTAAATAGGCATTCTTAATATTGATTTTTATAATAGTAATGAGTGTATAACTAGTATTATAAATATTTTAGAATATATATAGATATAACTAATAGCCTCTTTCTAATAATAATAATAATAGTTGGCTGTAATTATAGCATCTAAGCTAATTATATCATTAAACCATTTCTGCTACCATTGCGATGTAAGCTAATTATATCATTAAACCATATAGTGGAATAATCAAAATTTTATTTTGCATCAACATAATCACTCATCTTTTGTTTCAATAAGGTGATTATTGTTATCTATTTTATAGACATTTAACTAGATAGTTTATCAGATAATTGAGGATGACAGCCCAAGGGCCTGTGCAATCATATTAGAACATATGAGTAATGATGGGTATAGATGTCATCTGTAGCCTTAATTTTATATACAACGTTATATCACCAATAATTCTTTTAGTATATTGTTTCATTATTTTCTAAAAATTTTTATCATCCATGTTATAAACGATATCTCTATACCAAACAACATTGTAAAAAAAAATTATTTAGAATTTAATCAAAATCTAGCATTATTGTCTATTTATTGAAATTAAATCTTTTGTGATTTTTGCGGAACAAATTAAGAGCATTTTGGAATTGGTTAGTTCGACAAATAAACAAAATTAACTTTACCTTTTAACAATTAACAAGGATCAACATGTGTGTAAATTCATGCTAATGAAAATTGATAACTAATATTGTGATAGAACTTTAAAAAGGAAAGAAAACTAACGGCAATGAAGGGTTGTGACCAATTCTAAACGTTGCAGATGTGGAATATTTATCCATGGCAAGTTCATGCAGTTCTTTTGGATCATTAGGGACAGTTAACTTCCACTTCCTAACAGCAACAACAAAAACCTGCGGCATAGTGAAAGGATTTCCTGCAGGCAACTTATGTCCTATAGGATGACATGCCTATTAAGCACACAACTATGGAAACTGCACTTCCACTTCCTAACAGCAACAACAAAAACCTGCGGCATAGTGAAGGATTTCCTGCAGGCAACTTATGCCCTATAGGATGACATGCCTATTAAGCACACAACTAGGGAAACTGCAAGCCCAAGGCCATAGCCAAGAGTCCAGCCTACATTACTTATGTTATGTGTTAACCGAGAAAATGTTTGAAAAGAGTATACTAAAGAAAATGATAAAAAAAAAACTGCTAGGTAAAGAATGATGGTGTGAAACCAAAATAGGGAAAGCTTAAAGTTGCAAAAAAGGAAGAGAAATATTAAGGAGATTTCATTCAAAAGAAGAAAGACACCACAAAAGTTTTAAAACTTACCTCATCTAGACTTGTCTTATTTGAACTTGTCTTATTTAAACATGTTTTATTTAAAGTTGCCTTATTTAAACTTACCTTATTTGGAGATGTTTTATTTGGATTTGCCTTATTTGCACCTACCTTATTTGAAGCTGCCTTTTTTGAAGCTGTCCAAATTGTACTTGCCTTATTTGGATCTACCTTATTTGTACAAGCTGTCAAGCAAGCACCAAACATGATGGACAACTTTTCAAGAAGTTTAAAGAAGCTTTGGAAACGTTCGTGTGAAAAGTAATCAAGAAAAATAAGCATTGAAGCATGTAATAGATCTTCTTTACAAGGGCAAAATGATTGTTTCTACACTTCAATTTCATGTATGGACTCTAAAAATGAAATTTATAAGTCCAACTCTTCAAATGAAAAAAATTGCATAAAAATATTTTAGAAGGCTTTATGAAGGTTCTAGAAGTTACTAAGAATCTTTCAGGAATATTCAAAGCATCTTTAATTGCAAGATCATAAACTTTAAGAAGACTACAAAGGGGGTGGGACGCATTGTTAAAAGGTGAACAAAGTCAAGTCAAATCTCTTTCAAGATATGCTAATTAGTGAAACATTGTAACGCTTATAAATTGGCTATCAAAAACATGCAAGAATGGACTTTTACCATCGATATAATTCTGATTTTTATTGTGAGATTGTTCTGTTCTTTAGTTCTTAAAAGAATTTGGCGAGATTATTAAGTAAAGGCTTAATTAACTTTACAAACTAGTTTAATTCAAGCTTAAAATTGACATAGTTAATTCTAGGTTTTTGAATTAAATAACCTTTAATTCTTTATAACTTAAATTGGCAGATATTATTTATCTAGAGGCCTAGTTAGGAGTTAAAGTTCCATTGCTTAATTCTTGATAGATCCTAGGGTAAAGGTAACAATATAGCATAAGGATTTGAGACAAGTTACCCATATTTGTATCATTTAGTATCAGAAATAAGGCTTTAAAATCAAGTACGTATCCTTTATTTTCTAGTTTTTTGTGTTTAATTCTTATTCTTCTTATTCAAATTCGTTTCTTGTGTTAGTCTGCTTCAATTCAATGTCTATCATCCTTTTCTTCACAATTTGGTTTCCTTATGTTTCTTCTTCTTAATTCATTTCCTTCATATTGTTACTAATTTTTTTGTTTCTTGATTTCAATTTCAAGTCCATCTAAGTAAAATAATAAAAAAAAAAGAGTTTGCATTTGCACCATTGTTCTTCTTAGAATTCAGGTTTTTTTTGCGTTGTTTGATTATTTTCATTGTGTTTCATATTTCAACGCCATTGTTTAGCTTTAATTGATAAAAAAAAAGAAAAGAAAAATGAAAACAAAAAAAGAAGAAAGAAAATAACAAAAGAAAGAAAAAAAAGCTAAAGGTTGCGAATTGTTCTTATTTGCAAAAAAAGGATTTAAATTGGTGCTTTGCAAAATTGGATTCAATCTAATCTTCAAATTTCCATTATTTTAATATTCATTTCAAGTCTTTGCAAATCCTAAATTCCTTTTCTCTTCTAATTTGCGAATTGGTGTCTAACTTTGCTATCTTTGATTTTCTTCTTCCTTTTAAATTCAAATTGTCTTCTTTGTGTTCCAAAATCAATTTTAAGTTGGAATTTCTTGTTTACTTGTCCTAATTTGATAATAGTAATTTTAGGTCTAAAAGAACTAAAGGAAAAGAACTAGAGTGGTAAAAGGTAGGAGAGGAGAGCTTATTAAAGGGTAAAAACCTTATTTTGTGTGAAACACGAGTGTGAGTACCGTTTTTTAAGAGCAAATACAAAGAGTGCTTTGTGAGGTTTTTTTTTTTTCTTAATTTCCTACTTTTTGTTTTTACAATGATAGGTTGGGAGGAAGTTATAAAGGATCTTGAATGGAAGTGCTTCATTGACATGCTAGATAAGATTAACCAATTAAATGATGGATTTTCAAAACTAAGCCATCAGGTGGAAAGAGTAGAAAGGATCCATGCTACTACCATTAACAAAAACATCAACACCAACAGTATAACTTTAAGGAAAGCTAGAAAAGGGGAGGGAGGTAGGGGTGGCAAGATGAAGATGGTGAATCTATCGATGAAAGCTACCAAGGGCGAAAAAGATAAAACAATAACCTTAGAGCATACAGATGAATATCCTAGCTTTTCAATAGAATACTTAGTATGGGAAAAGAAGGTGAAATTCATGTTGAAATGTAATAATTATTCTGAAGAGAAAAAGGTAAAGCTTGCTGCTCTGCACTTGTAGATTTGCCTTAATGTGGTGGGATCAATGGGAATTAACTAGAAGATGTTACAGAGAGGACCCTATTTCTATATGGCAAGAGATGAAGAAAATCATGCGAAAGAAGACACACCAAATTCCTATAGAAACTTGCCTAATTAGCCTATACAATCTTTAAGAAGTGTTTAAGAAAACTACAAAGAGAAGGAGATAGCCATCACACAAGCTAAAATAAAAAAAGATCAAAAGGCTACCATGGCAAGAATTGTTGAAAGCTCAATAAAAGAAGTCAAAAAATGATAATGAGAGAGAGAAAGTGCGCATTAGAGAGAAAAAGAAATAATTATGCACCAAAAGGAGAACTGTGAGAAAATCAAAGGATGTGAGCCAAGAGTGGAAAAAGAAAAGATTAGAGAGGATGAGTAAACAAAAAAAAAAAAAAAAGAGGCGTATGCAGAATGAGAGATAGTGGAAAAGAAAAAATGTTATGTAAAAGAGAGTGAAGTGAGAAAAACCATATTTTTCAAATACTCATGGACTTGTTTTTATATAAAGAGACATATTTTGCTACTAATGATTTGCATAATTCTTTGCCTAGTGTTTTTATATCTCTTTTGAGGGGGAATAAAGAGTTATTTCCCAAGGAGGTGCTAAGAAGATTATCACCCATGAGAGGAAATGAACATCAAATCAACTCCATCCTTAGTTCTATGGCCATTAATGAAAAGGAAAGTGCAATAATGGAAAAGAATGGGGTTAAGAAAGTATTATTTTCTCTAAAACCACTGATTGTGCCTTTGTGCAAAAAAAAGTATTTTTGTTCTAACAAACTTAATTTTTGTTTGTCTAGGATTTTTATTTCCTTTTTATAAATTTTTGATGATTTAGTGTTCATTCATACTAGATGAAAGAAGTTTCTTTGCAATTTGTGTTCCACTAGTAATGTTTCTTTGTCCAGATCGTAGAACTTAAACGAATTTGTGCAACTTGTGTTTGAAGACAATAGATTATGTGTCTAATCGTTCTTTGCATAAATTGCTTGTGAGGGAAGCACCTGAAAAGGGTTTAATGGGGCACTTTGGTATGCAAAAGACTTTATATATTTTGCATGATCACTTTTATTGGCCTAACATGCTAATTGATGTACAAAGAATTTGTGATACATGTCTTGCATGCAAACAAGGTAAGTCTAAATCTAAACTACATGGATTATACATGTTTTTACCCATTTATAACATGTCTTAGGTTGATATTTCATTGGACTTTATTTTGGGTTTGCCTAGGTCTAAACGAGATAATGATTATATTTTTTTTTATTGTGGTTGATCGTTTTTGTAAAATGTCACAAAACTAATGATGTCATTAATATTGTAAATTTATTTTTCAAAAAGATTGTGCATTTGTATGGTATGCCTAAAATTATTATTAGCGATGGAGATACTAAATTTCTTAGTTTCTTTTGAAAAACTTTATGGGGTAAATTGAAGATTAAATTATTACTTTTTTAGTATGTGACACCCACAAACTGATGGATAAACTAAATTTTTTAATAGAACTTTAGGACAATTGTTGTATGTTCTGGTTAAAAAGAATTTGAAATCACGAAAAAAATATTTGCCACATATAAAATTTGTATATAATCATAGTGTATATTCATCTACTCGTTGTTATTCTTTTAAGATTATTTATTGTTTTGTTCCAGTGAGTCCTTTGAATTTGTTTCATTTACCTTCAAATATGTGCATGAATTGTAAAAAGAAATATGATTTTATAGAGACTTTGCATGAAAAGGTGCGTATGAATATAAAAATTTAGGCATATTTGAGGTATTAAAGCATGGGTGTTCCAAGTTACATATGGAAAGAAAAGTTTATCTCATTGTGGTTACAAGGGTTAAAGGCTATATATAAGGTAAGTATGGTGTTATAGTTATTTTTGTTATTACTTATATTTCCCTTTATCTTGTCAAAATTTGAGGATGAATCTTTTTTGAGAGGAAGGGTATGATGCAAACCAAAATAAGAGCAAGCTTAAAGCTACAAAGAATGAAGGGAACTATCAAGAAGATCTTATTTAAAAAGAGAAAGACATCACAAAAACTTCAAAAACTACTTTATTTGGACTTGCCTTTTTTAGACCTATCTTATTTGCACTTGCCTTATTTAGATCTACCTTATTTGGAGCTGCTTTATTTGAAGCTATCTTATTTGGAGCTACCTTATTTGAAGATTTCTTAATTATATGTACCTTATTCAAACATGCTTTATTTGTATAAGCTTCCAAGCAAGCACTAAGCTTGGTGACCAACTAATTAAGAAGTTTTAGGAATGTTAGTGCAAAAAGAAATTAAGAAAACAAGCATTAAAGCATTTAGTGGATCTTTTTCATAAGTGCAAAATGAATATTTTTATCCTTTAATTTTATATGTAGACTCTCAAAATGAAATCAATATGTCCAACTCTTCAAATGAAGAAAATTGCAACTAAAAATATTTTAGAAGGTTCTAAAAAGTTCCATAAAGGTTCCATAAAGGTTTTAAAAGTTTATAAGAAGCTTCCAAGAATATTTTAAGTATGTTTAGTTACAAGAACATAAACCTAAGAAGACTATAAGAAGGGTGATACACATGGTCAAATGGTCAACAAAGTCAAGTAAAATATCTTTCAAAATATGCTAAATCTCAAGAATTTCCCCTCTCTTTCTTTCTTGGATGAATTATATCTCTTCTTTAGTGTAGGAGTTTAATTGTTTCTTCATTAATATTATTAGCTAAATGTTTTAGGAATATTTTCTTCTTCTTTGCCAAATAGACGTAGGGTTTAATTCCTATTTAGTTTTCCTTCTAGTTTTTGGAACTGGAATAAGCTTTTTAATCCTTATTAGTGAACTATTGTAATGCCTGCAAATAGGCCATCAAAAACATGTAAGAAGGACTTTTATCATCAATATAATTTTGAATTTTATTGTGAGTAATTCTCTTCTCTAGTTCTTAAAATAACTTAATGAGGTTATTAAGTGAGAACTTAATTAACTTTGCAAACTAGTTTAATTCAAGGTTAAAATTGACATAGTTAATTCAAGATTTTAGAATTAAACAACTTTTAATTCTTTATAACTTGAATTGCTAGATATAAATTATCCAAAGGTCTAGTTAGGAGTTAAAGGCATTGCTTGATTCTTGATAAATCCTAAGGCAAAGGTTCGGGACAAGTTACGTTGTTAGATACATTGCATATGAGTTTAGGACAAGTTACCTACGTTCATATCAAATGAAAGCTTCTGTATCTTTTCCTTAGGTTCAATTGGTCTGGACCCATGATGGAGATGTTTGGCTTTATTCCTCTAGTTCCTACTATAATTATGTTAGCACACAATAAAAGACACCCTTTTGGAAAGGGGAGGCTATCTTGTTGCAATCCTCTTCATTGATGCACTGACCACATGATGGAGGTCTTAGGGTAGAAGTGAAATTTGCTAGGATTAAGAGGGACATTCCTTGTATGGTTGGAGGAAATTGTGGTCATTTTCAATTTATACATAAGTAATTTACATCAATGGTCATTAAACTTTAACTCAAATTATATTATAGTTACAAAATTTTAATTTTAATAAGTAAAATCACTGTACTTTTATTAGTATTGCAATTTCTTAGTCATGCATACATTTTTACTATTTTAATTTGGTTAACCATGTTTGAGCACTACAAAACTACAATCTCACTATTTTCTCCATCTCAATTACATTTAAATTTTAAAAATTAGTCGCACTGATTATATCAAAATGATTTTAACTGTGCCAAATTTATATTAGTTGTTAAAGGTCATAAAATAAATTCACATTATTAAGTCCATCGCTTAAAGGTTGAAAATTAAACTATCACACAATTAATAATAATAATAATAATAATAATAATAATAATAATAATAATAATAGTTCAATAATTTTATTTAATTAAAATTATCGTTTGTGACTAAAATAAAATTTGCACCAAAATTTGATTATCGCTGAAAGTTGAGTAATTACATTTAATTAATTGAAATAATAATAAAAAATTAATAATTTTATTGGTGAAAATTTAGTGACCACACTTAATTAATTATAATAAGAATAAAATTTTAGTAACTTTATTGATTAAAAGTAAGGTTTGTGACTATAATAATATTTATGTCAAAATTTGATTGCCGCCGAAAATTAATTGTTCACACTTAATTAATTGCAATAATAAACAAACGTTTAGTATTTTTTTATTGATTAGAAGTAAGGTTATTAACCATAGTAAAATGTATGCCAAAATTTGATTACTGCAATTTTGAAAATTAATATTGATTGTTATTATTAAATGTAATGAAATTGTAACAGCCCAAGCCTAAATCCAAACTCTCCCACATAACTGCAATTCAATGCCATCTGCCAAGCTATGCAGCAAAACTGGCTGAGCCAGTTTGTTATAATGGCTAAATTTTTTTTTTAATTTTTTTTAATTTTTATCACATTTCTATTGTGATATACGATTTTCATTGTACATAGGCATTGGTAAGTGGGATATAGAAAAGTGAGACTCATTTAAAGGAATTCGTAGAGAATGTTGGGTTAATGACACAAGAGGATATCAAACTATTTCACTTGTTTCAAATTGATAACATATTTTTAATTTGTATTAAATCAGTAATTATATTTTAATTTTTTATTCAGATCGAGATCACTGTTTAATTTCCTGTGACATTTTGTTTATGTGACATCGGATTGAGAATATTTAAAGAATATTTTACATCTATATTGTCATATCATTAAACACATGAACCTTAAAGATAATTTAAGCAAATCGACATGACATTTGACATGATACATGTATAGAATATTCTTTGAATATTTTCAATTTGATGCTATATAAGCAAAAAAATCACAGAAAATTAAATGGTAATCTCTGTCTGAACGTAAAATTATAATATGATTATTGATTTGATACAAATTAAAAGTAAGTTGCAAGTAAGATAGTTTGGTATTAGTGGTCTAAAGTTTGAGATATAATTATCAAGAGGTAAGTGGCTGATGCAAAGATAAATGCCCAGAATCGGCCTAGATGAGAATCTGCAGTGTAAGCACCTAAAGTGGGCATTATCCATGTAGTACCAACGCGGTCGTGGAGCTTCTTTGTTAAGTATAGCACTAGGTTTGATGCTATTCCATGATATGCCATCCTCTCTACGATTCCATATCCTACAACACGACATCCCTCCTCTCCCAAGAAATTATATGTAGATCAAAATGTAATCCAAATGCCATTCTTTTAAGGGATTTTTAATAGTGAAAGTAATGAGGGATATGAGAAATTATAACTTCATAAATCATATTCATAGGGAATTTTTCAGATTGAGAACTAAAAAATTGGACTAGAATTCATTTGAATATATATAGGTATCACTATATTTCTACCTATATTTGGCGGATGAGAAGATGAAGCATTAATTATATAATTATAATCCATGATCCTGAGACTTTGCAGTGAAGGGTATTTTATTGTAGATTAAGTTAAAAGTTCAAATGTGATGATCCTGATAAAGACTTCTTCTTTTTTAAAATTTTTGATGTACCCAAAAATTTCTCATGATTGAATGAATAGGATAGCACTGGATCGAATGTACTAACTTACCAGCAATGAAGGAGTAAGCCCTCCATCTTCCTGTCTTTGATCTTAATTAAAATAGGCCTGCGCTTGAGATCCACATTTCCATCTTCTGTGTATTCTTTTCTTACCCTTTCCATTGGGTACTACAGTACTATCGTAGTTGTTATATTATTGTGCAAAGGTCTAGAGATAATGTAAACATAGGAAGCTTTTTATAGAGCAGCGATAGGAATAGCGAGGGACTACACCTACAACATACCACCTAAAATAGCATTTGGTTACTTTTTTTTTTTTAACATTAAATATAAAATTTGTTTACTTGGATATTCATTTTTTTTATCTTTTCTATTTAATTTTATATTTTTTAATTTACTTAATGTATTTTTAAAAGAATTTTCAATGAACCAAACACGATTATAATAACCATACTAGACTATATTTTTACAAGATTTTTCATTCTTTTGTTAACTTTCTATAAATCATTGAAAAAATTTTATATCTAAAAGAAAAGACAGTCAAAAGCTATCTTAGATGTTATATTAATGTTGGTGTAGCCCCTTGCACCGGCGGAACCATTTGGGCACTACCCTGGGCTAGGAACCATTTGGAGGCTCCTCCAAGCTATAGCCCAAGGTAGTTCAGGAAAGAATACTTTTTTTTTTGTTTTATTATTTATAGAAAAATTTTAAAATAAAAGAAATTTTACTTAAAACAATATTTGATTTACTTATTTATAGAAAAAATTTAAGAATTATAAAAGAAATTTTACTTATATGCATAATTAGTTTTTTTTAAATTGTTATTATGAAATATATTTATAATCTAGTCCAGAATAGTTAAAATTTCTAGTTACACTGTTTGCCCTTGCTACACCTTTGTTCATGGCTTTTTATAATGAAGTTAGAGGATATATAAGAACTACTTTTAGCATCTTTTCCACCTGCATGCTTGCCTATTAGCACTCTACTTACTTAACTATCATTATGTCACTCTTATCAGTGGTAACAGTAGAGTTGTCTGATGTTTCTAATTTTAATAAGATGGTGATAAAAACATAATTGTAGCAACAAGAAATAAAAGACACATCAATGGTTAGAGAAAGCTATTTCCATTTGAATCCCAAAGTCACTCCCATTGAGGTTAGGGTGGGACAATTTTACAAAACTTCATTAATACTCTTACACTTATGTGTAGTTCAAGTTTTCATAATCATCTTATAGTCCAACCATCAGATCTGCTCTACTTTCATGAGAACCTTTGCTGGGCAAAATTTCCATTGCTTCCTGCACATCTCTTTCGAATTCTTGATCCACATTATAAACAAACAACTTAGAAACCACCAAGTAGACAAGAAAATTGAGGAAGCTCAGAACTGCCAGGAATGCATAGTAGTAGTCTAAGTGAGAGACATTTAAATTATCCAGAATCCACCCTCTATGGGCATGTTTTTGAGTGGTATCAGCAACTGTTTTAAGAAGAAAACTACTCAAGAAATGCCCAATTCCCAAGCTACTAGTGAAATATGATGTCCCTAAGCTCTTCATCCCTTCAGGTGCTTGGTCATAAAAGAACTCTAGCTTTGCAACTTCCACAAGAGTATCAGCAATGCCCGCCAAAGCAAACTGAGGAAGAAGGATAAATATACTTAAAGGAATAATATCATTTTTACCGAGAAGATTATGTTCTTTTGCCACTTTAAGTCTCTTGCTTTCAACTAGGCTTGCTGTGATCATAATGATAGTATGTAGAACTAGACCACACCCCATTCTTTGAAGCAATGTGATTCCTCTTGGGTTTTTCGTGTATTTCCTAAGGAATGGAACCATGTAACGATCGTAGAAGACGAGACTAATGAGCATGGAGATAGTGACAAATGCAGTGAGACATGCCGGTGGGATTTCAAAATGAGGCCCCATGTTTCTGTGCAGGGTGGTGCCTTGTTTGATGAACAGTGTGCCTACTTGAGCTATTATGGTGCTTGGTATGAATGTGGTTAGTAGAATTGGAAGCATTTTTATCATTTGCTTGGTTTCTTCAACTTGAGTCACTGGACATAGCGTCCATGGTGATGAACTACTTGGTTCAATGATCTTGACAGCTGCTTTGTCAAGGAATCTGCAGGCAATTCAAGCCAAGAAAGGCTGATCAGTAAGCATGTAGCTAAGCATTTGCTTAATTGCTTACTAATGTAATAAAGTATTTCTCCATATTGACTAGAAAAACCAGTTTGTCATTGTTTTCGAATAGTTATGCACAAATTTTAACACCCTAAAAAACAAAATTTTCTCCACAAAAAAAATATTTTTCTTTGCAAAAATTATAATAATTTTCTGCCTTTTAACTAAAAGTGTAATGCTACATATGCTGCCAGTTGGGTTATCCCACTACTTTTTCTTTCACAATTTCAATACACTAACAATTCATAAATCATAAAAAAAAGTTAAAAAGAAAAATAATTGATGAGGTGTCACAAGGACAAATAAGGAGCTTGCAGGTAGCATAATAATAGGCGGGCCATTTAGCATTTTTCTAACTAAAATTACCATTACTTATTTTTAGTAACAACTAATCAATAATAAAAACGAAAACTCATTTTATGTTGTGTTAAAAATTCTAAAGTTATTAATCTAACAAAAAAACTCTATGTATAAAGCAAATTAAGAGAGTATTAACCTTAAGAAAGGGGTGCGATCAATTCTAAATTTGGCAGATTTTGAATACTCCTCCAAGGCAAGTTCATGTAGCTGTTTTGGATCATTTGGAACAGGTACTTTCCACTTCCTCAAAGCTGCAACCAGAACTTGAGCCATCTTAGTGAATGGACTCCCTGCAGGCAACTTATGTCTATAGAAAGGAGCACCTATTAGGAACACAACGATCGAAACTGCTAGCCCAAGTGTAGGAAGGCCATAGCCAAGAGTCCAACCTACATTATCTTGTATATAAACCAAGAAAGTGTTTGAAAAGAGGGTACCAAAGAAAATGCTAAACATCCACCAGTTAAAGAATGAGAGCTTTTGCATCCTTTCCTTAGGTTCAAAATCGTCGAATTGGTCTGCACCCATGGTAGAGATGTTTGGCTTGGTTCCACCAGCCCCCACTGCAATTATGTATAGCGCACAATAGAATACACCCTTTTGAAAAGGAGAAGCATGCTTGTTGCATTCCGCTTCTATGATGCCATGGCCACATGATGGAGGTCTTAGGGCAGGTAGTGAAACTGCTAGGGTTAAGAGGGTCATTCCCTGCTTGTTTATAGTTTATACAAGGCGAAACAATCAGTTTTAGTACTGACTTTGGTAAATATTAAAAAAATGGGACTTGTTTTCTGGACATAAAGTTAAGCTTCATGTAATATTTTTTGAAGTTATACATCATGCGATGTTTCTTTTTTGAGTTACAATCGGAGAGGGATCAAACTCAAAATCTAACTTAAGTCGAGATATACAGCTACCGTTTGACTAAGTCGGTGGGCAAACTTCATGTAATGTTAAGATGGTTAAGCAACAATAATACTCATCACTAGTAATACACAACAAGACTACATGACTAGAATAATAGCAAAACACTTGTGAAAAAGGTAATGTCACACTGAGCGTGTATATATATATATATATCGAATGCATGATTATTTATAATTTTTTGACAAACACATGAGTGAATGTCACGTATATTATTAGTAAAATTAATTAATAAATTTGTTAAAATTAAGTTAGATTTTAAAGATACCTCATAAAAAAAATGTCTTGATCAATATATTAATACCATGTGTAGATATGGTCAAACACTTCTTCCCTACAGGGAGCAGAGCTATCAGAGTTTTGTGGTTTCTATTTCATTATGCACAACCACATACGTGTTCAATTATGCATGATGCATGGCACGTCTCGACTAAACATTAAAAAAAAAAAATTAAGAAAAAAGGGGAAACTTGTACTACTGCAGTTCGAGAATTAATTAATTAATCAATCAATTACCGAGAGGTAAATAGCAGAAGCAATGCCAAAAGTCCAAAATCGGCCAAGATGAGCATCTGCAATATAAGCACCTAAAATGGGTAATATCCAAACAGTGCCAGCCCAGTTGGTAACATTGTTTGAAGACTTAACAGTGCCTTCATGAAGCTTCTTTGTCAAATACTGCACCAGATTTGATCCTATTCCATAAAGTGCCATCCTCTCAAATATCTCATACCCTACACATCACCACCACCAACTAATATGAAATACTGCTGCAAGTTTTATACATGTATGAATTTAATTTTATCAAGAATAATAATCTTTATATGTATGTATATGCACGCCCCCAGACGTTATTATTTTCTTGAAAAGAAGATGTATTAGTTGTTGCTCACGAGCTTTCATTTTCGAAATGATCTTTGATTGCTATAGCTCAGAACTTACCGACAATAAAGGAACAAGCTGTCCATCTGCCAGTTTTGGATCTTAAGATGGGTTTGCCTTTGAGATCCACAGTCCCATCTTCTGTATAATCTTCTCTCCCATTTGCAGGGCCTTTTTCTTCCACCTTTGCCATTTGTGATGGAGAAAGAAAGGTGTAGGAGATGATGAATAATTTGAGGTTTTAGCAGCAAGGAGCTAACACATCATGTGAACAATGCGTAGCTTTTTATAAAGGGTGTGGACTAGTTAACTGTAGACTTTAGTTTTCGACCTTGTAAACGCAATATTTTTCTTTTTTTTTTCTTTCACTATTCAATTAAATTATCATTAAAATATTTAATCCATTCTTGAGGTTTTTTTTTTTAAACGATTCTTGAGCTTTAAAACTTTCCAATTTTGACATTAAGCAATTCTTCAGCATATATATATGTATATATATAGAAAATTTAATATTAGCCTCTTTATAATAATAATAATAATAATAATAATAATAATAATAGTAGTAGCAGTAATAGTAATAGTAATAGTTGGCTATAATTATAGCATCTATAAAGTAGGAAAATTATTCGAAGCTAGGGGACAAAGCAACTGCTCTGTGGTGGGAAAATTCCAAGTTCGTTGATGTTTAAGAAGATCCTTTTTAGTTGATCATATCACGTTCGTTGTTTTCTAACCATGTTTCTTTTTTGTGTTTGATATTTTTTTCTCCTTTTAATTCAAGAGAGAAAGCCTTGGTTATTAATCTCTTCAAATAGTCACTTATGGTCCTCACCTATAAAAAAATTGTCACTATTCCATACAGAATTTTAACATTACTATAAAAGAAATTTCTAGTTATCAAATCTCAATTGATTTTAAAATTTTATATTAATATATCTAGAATCTATTATTGCTAGATTATATCTCTAAGAAAAGTTTCTATTATATATCATAAAATAAGTTAAAAAAATTGTTAAGTTGTCAGATGACTTATATTGTAATTACTTGTTAGAGATATATATAACCAAAAAGAAAAATATCATGGTATTGCAAAATGTATTTGTATTCATACTTTAAATCTTACTAGAACTGTTCGTTTCTTATTAGAAACTTGTGATCTAATTTTGATAGGACTAATATTATTTTATCCCTAAATGTATCTGTTTAAAGCAATTTTACCCCCACATTTTGTTTGAAACTTTTTTGGTCATAAATTTTTCTATTTGAAGCAATATTGCCTTCACAATTTGTTTAAAACTCTTTCTCTTACGTCAATATAACTTGATATATTTGTCATTATTAGAGATAATATTAATTAGCCTTGTAAATCTATATGTCATGGCAATTAATTTAGCTGATATGGATATAAATTATTTAAATCAAAATGATATAAAAAACTGAATAACAGATGAGGAATTTTTTATCGCTACAATTATAATATGACTAATTTATATTAACGTTAGGGGCAAAAGAGTTTCAAACAAAACAAGAGGGGCAAAATTGTTTCAAACAAATAAACTTAAGGGTAAATTTGCTTTAAAAAAATGTGAATAATAAAATTGCTTCAAACAAATAAACATAAGAGTAAATTTTGACGCAACAAGTAGAAAAAAGAATTTTTTATTATTAGTACCAAAATAAAGCAATTTAGATTTTATAAAATGAATATATTTGGTTGTATCACTAATGAATGAGTTTATGATAAAATGTGCTCTTGGTTAATTACATGAACAAATGCACCAACTCACAAAACATCATGTTCTCTTCCTTTTATATATGCACTTCCTATAAGATTGAACTCTATCAATCATCCCACCAAAAGCTGTCTCAATATGGAAAATTAATTAATACAAACTATAGTTTTATCTATTAATATAAAGTTGAAATAATATATATTAGAAATAAAATCCAAAAAACGGATCTTCCTTTTTGAAGAAAGGAAGATACTTACTGGCATATTTTGACAACAACTTTGCAATAACTGCTTTTGGGATATCCATGGAAGTGTTGCCATCGTCATATATATTCTAATGAAGACAATTATAATAAATAAATTGGTTTTGACATGGACGCTTAAATATTAAAAAAAAAAAATCATATAAAAGACAATATAATCCAATTTGTTTTAACCAATAGAATAAATGAATATGAAGTGAAAGCAAATTAAGCTCTAATGCATATTGTGATTGATGACAACGGCGGATTTATATAGGCCGCATACACACACATTATTCTGTTTTTGTTTTTTGGATATGGTTCATTATCTGCAGACAATATGGTTCATTATCTGCAGACAATATCGTTCAATTATGGTAAAATAATGTATACCCTCATTCAATATAATTAACATGTATGAACTATATTTCGAAAAAAAAAGAGTATGAACTAAATATAGATAGAATAACAATTATAATGATAAAATCAATAATTTTATAAAAATAATTTCTATTATTAGTGATTAAAAAAGTGTTGAACACTCATTAGGTAAAAATTTTCCTTCAATTATTGGCAAAGTTAAAACAATCAGTCATTCATTAGTATCTCCATGAAATTAGCTTCCAAAGGGATTCTTGTCTCCAGGGATTAATGAAAATAGCCCTAGAGGCCTCCCTTTGAATGCGAATAGCTAATCTAAACAATCTGAGTTTTTTTTTTTAATTGAATCAAATTAATTTTGTATTAGATTTTAGTTTCACTGTTTAATCGTAGAATAAATGTCAAAGAGCACATCCCCAGCTAAACAATAAAGGGAAATACTCGCATTATCTCGGTTCAAACTTGTCAAATTGGTCATTTTAGTCAAGTTATTTTCGATCAAATGAATTTTAGATTATATTTTTTATTAGTAGATAATGCATATAATTGTTATTTTTAGCTATAGATTATATATTTTTTAATTGAAACTCATACTGCACTAATTTTAATAATATGAAACTATATCCATAACCTTCATTAATTGTTAGAATTATGATATAAGAGAATCCTTGACACGTATATAAATATTTCCAAAAGCTCAAAATGGAAAAATAAGATAATGTATAATATCACTATTTTAGATTATGTATTTTTTAATCAAAATTCACACTACACTAATTCAAAATATAGATCCATGCTTATAATTTATAATTGATTGTCAAACTTATGATAGAAGAGATTTCAGACACTTGTATAAATATTTCAAAATGTTCAAAATAGAAAAATAAGGTAATATATATAATCGTTATTTTTAGCAATGAAGACAATACAAATGTTTCTAAATGCCCAAATCGAAAAATTAAGACAATACATAACTATTTTTAGTCATAGATTATATATTTTTCAATCGAAATTTATATTGTACTAGTTTTAAAATTATAGAGTCATACTCGTAGTCATTGATTGTCAGACTATTTAAAATTTCAAACCATTTTAGATTTTTTAAAATTGAATCAAGTTATAATTTTTTAAATTGATGGAATCTGTCATCTCTATTGAGATATAAATATATGTATCAACATCCAATGTGAAGATAAGTGGAATGAGAAATTATCATCGCGAGGAAATAAGCCAATTAGAGGGTTCTTTGACATCTAGATACACCGTAGAATTTGTGGGTAATTAGGACTAGCTAGTAGTTAGATTATAAGGCAAAGTCAAACATATCCTTCACAAAACAAATCTCATCTTTATGTTCCTTTGAAAATTGGAAATCCCCATTTCTTTTAATCAGTTTACGTAATTAAGCAAATTATTTATATTAGAAGATTTCAAGTTTGAATATATATGTGACTAAAGATTCGAAGTTCAAAAGTGTAATAGATAGGATAGGAATCGACATGTAAAAAAAGATTTAACAGACGTACATCGACATGATAGCAGAATATTATTAGAGCAAGGAGGTTAATAATCATGATCATGATCACATCCCATGGTAGAGTCACGCTCATCAACTACCTTTGCTTTCACACTTTTCCCATTCTCATGGATTGCGATATAGTTGAAGCACCTTTTCTTGTTAGCAAACCATCCTTTTGACAGTGCTACCACAAGCTCATTATCCGAATGGTACTGATTATCACATTCTGATGGTGCACCACCATCTCCTCCGGGTGCAAAACTGTTCACAGTTAGTGTTGCTTTGGTGTGGCCAGTCACCGGTGGTGAACAGTTGTAAGTGTTGTAGAGCTTGCCATCAACACAGAAATCAGAGTCGTTTTCTCGGTTGCATTGTCCTGGAGGAGGCGTTCGTTCCCTTATCTTGCCACTAGGCCTACAGGTCTGAGACTCAGCAGCACTTATCACAAGAAACATGAATGTAATGAAAAGGATGCTGAAGCAAATTTGCTTCTTCATTTCTTTTCCCCCTTCCTTCTACTATATGTTTCTTTGGTTGCAGTGGCCTGCCTCTAGGCCCCCAAATTTTTTAAAAATTTTTTAAAGTGAAGTTGTTCTAAAAATGTCTATATTTTCCCTTTAACCTAATGTAAAGGGTCCAATGTAAAAAAAATATAGTCGTATTTATTTTAAAATTTTTAATTTTTTAATAATAAAAGGTCCTTTTTTTTTTTTTTAGCCTACGGCTTCCATACCTGTTGAGCCAACCCTGTTTGGTTGATGGTTTGATGTGAAGGAAATGAACTGGAATCTGTCTTTATATAGAAATGAGCCATCTAGAAATACGACATTAGGACAATTTTGTGATCTCTTCAACCCAAAAATCGTGCTAGTTATGTTGGTGTTAATATATGATAAGTTGGAAAGCTACAACAAGAGGAGTATTAAAACTTGGGTATTACTTGGATAGGATCCAAGTTGGTTTAATAGAAATTATTGGTTTTGTTTTATGTGATTATCAATTGACTGATCTATCAAAGTGAGATGCATATGGTTATATCATAAGTTGAGACATTGGATGGTGGATTAGAAGAACGGGGAGGGGCAAAATTGCAGTGAGAAATGCGGAGCAAAGAGCTTCAGCAAGCTCCCTCTCGTTAAGCTTTCGAATGAAAAACAATCCTCAAGCTGAAGGACTAAATAATACAGTTGTAACTAGAAAACATCACTTGTGATACCAATGGTGACAGAAATCAAATGTTAATAATAATTAAACCAATTTATTCTCATATATGAGCATTTGACAGGGTTAGAAAATATTTGTGTGATTAATATTTTGAGTTTAGGCATAGTGGATGAGCTAAGCAATATCATATTGCCTATTAAATTAACTAGAACTGAAATAAGCCTTTTTTTTTTTTGTGCTATTTGGTTAGTTAAAATATATTTTAATTATTTTATAGATTTTATTTCTTAATTTCGAAATTATGATCAATTACTCTACTAAAGACAAAATAGACAATTTTCTGTCAACTAGAATTTAACTAGTTAGCTTTTTTGATATTTTGTTATTTATAAAATAAATTTAACTATTTTTTTTTTACAAGTTAGGATTTAATTGTAAATTTACAAGATTTATGCTAATTAGGTTAAATTATATTAAAAATTTTAATTTAAGCTTACTTAAACTTCTAATGCAATTTTGAGAACTCAATTGATCTTTATCTTATGATTTATCGTCCAGTTAATCTTTTCGTAACAGAGGTCCAGACAACAAACACGAATAATTGAAAAGATTGAAAGTTATATTTTGAGGTTAAAAAACTTTAGAGTAAAAATACATAAAATTCAAGAGACCCAAAATTATTCTTAAATTATATGGCAAAGTCAAACAGGTTTTTCACGAAACAATAGATAGGAATCTACATATATGGTACATAACAGACGTACATCGACATGGTAACAGAAGATTTTCATATGAAAACTCATACAGTTGCGGATATCAAGTATCAGACCAATAAATATCCATTTCTCCCACATTATCAGGGTCAGAAATTCCCAATGCCTTCCAAACAGCTTTTCAAGCATCCACAATATTATTAGCGCAAGGAGGTTGATAGTCATGATCATGATCACATCCCATGGTAGAGTCACACTCATCAGCTACCTTTGCCTTCACACTTTTCCTATTCCCATGGATTGTGATATGGTTCAAGCACCTTTTCTTGTTAGCAAACCATCCTGTGGACAGTGCTACCACAAGCTCATTATCCGAATGGTACTGATTATCACATTCTGATGGTGCACCACCATCTTCTCCGGGTGCAAAACTGTTCACAGTTAGTGTTGCTTTGGTATGGCCAGTCACTGGTTTAGTGCGAAGGACATCAACTGGAGCAGGTCTTTATATAGAGAACTATAAAGATGAGCTATCCAAAGCAGCAGTAGTTTCTCGTGACATTACGACAATTTTTGTGATCTTTTCAAATCAGAACATAAATCTGATATAAATATGTTTGCACGAGACAAAGATGCAGCTAGAGGATGGAGACAGGATTGAGTTAAAACCATAAGACAGCTTCGCTTTTAAGTTGTAAATTTTATTTTTGTATTTTTGTGCATCTGTAATCCCAAACGAAAGGTTT
>CATIWR010011791.1:0-33923 GCA_949677035.1 Omphalea diandra
TCTCTTTCATCTGGTGTATTTCGACCTTATCTCCTCTCTTACCAGCCCATAATGGCAGATAATTATCCCTAATAGGACAAAAGATTGGTGGCTTCTTCCTATTGGTTGAAAGTTAAACAGTTTTGCTTTTAGTCCATTTTCCTCATTCCTTCATCATCTTTGTCCATTCTCTAATTTCTAGATGCTCTTTATACTTTTAGATGAGCTCTCAAACACCATTATTTATGATGCTATAATAAGCATACAACATGAAATAATTTGTCATATAATTATGCAAACACTACATATATGTTCAAGCATCCTAAATGCAACAGTGCAATTGTCATTGTCATGTTTTTACAATCCACATGTTTAAATGATTATTTATCCTGTGCATATGTTCATGTGAGATTTCATATAATTTGTGCAATGAATATAAATTCATGTGATAATGCCAATGAATAGGGATAGGGATGTTACAGCATGTCCTAGCCGTCTATGTCAAGTTTTACGTATGCCAACAATTTTGGCTTTTCTATTGTCTTTAAAAGACACATTTCCAAGACCTTTAATCTATTTCATGTGTGAGAAGAACTTTGTTTCTCCTCTCATGTGCTTGGAACATCTACTATCAAGATACCACTTTTGCTCTTCACTTTGGGATTTTAAGCACATATGCAAAATAAGGAAGGTTATATCTTTGGTACATAAACCTTCTTGGATCATAGGGGCTTAACTTTTGCCAGCTACTCATCATGCCTTTTAGATTAGCAGTGATAGGTAATGTGGCCATATATACCAAAATAGAAACAATCACCATCAAAGTGAGTTGGCATTCTACTTCTATGTGGTGCATGCACATAGTGTCCCTTATACTTATACCTCTTTTGAATAGTGTGTCTAGGAGTATCTTTGATTTGAGGAACTTTCTTGTATTGTATGTGTATATATCCATAATTATACTAATTTTTATGTCTTTACACATTTTGCCTCATAGATTAGTCAGAGTGATACATGTAAGCATAATTTGTTCAATGAGGAGCATTTCTCAATCATGTGTGATTGTGTTGATGTTTTCCTTTATGTTAAGACCTTTCCTCTTGGGCCATTAATTGTGGCATTTCCTTTTTTGAATCCCTTTGTTTTAATAGAGTTAGAAACATTATTCTTTTTAGTGTTAATAAAGATTGTTTAAGAAGATGAGGGAGCTATTGAAGTAACGACATTTAACCTAATCCAAATTGGATGAATGGACTCCTTTGAACCTTAAGGATGGAGTCTAACTTATCCTTTCCTTTAGTGAACTTGCTGAGATTTTCGTTTAGTTCAAGGTTTTCAACTATGAGAGAGTCTACCTTCTTAGCTAGAGTTTCTTGACTCTTAACACATTCTTTTAAGGATTTGTTCTCCTTTTGAAGAGAAGAGGTATTGGACTTGAGAGTCTCAATACTCATAGTGAGTTTGGTAATTATAGAGTATAATTTATCTTTAGAGTGGGAGTCAAAAGGATTTACCTCTTTGTCACCATCACTATCACTATTACTACTAGATGTATTTTCACTTGAGGATTCATTTAACTGCTCCTTAGTTGCCATGAGATAGTGGTTAGCTAAAACTTCCAGTTTGTTGGCTTCCTTTATAGCTGTCTTTTTAGCTTCTTACTTATCTTTGGGAAGTGTTCTCATAATTTTTACTACAATATCCTCATTTGTATATGACTTCCCTAAGGTCTTAAGAGTGTCCACAATGTCTATGAATCCTTTGTACATCTCAGTAATAGTCTCACAAGTTTGGTACATAAATGTTTTATACATGCATGTGTGTATTTTTATCTTTTTCTTTTTTTTTTTTTACTTAACTCGTTCCTTTATGCTGAGTTTGCAAAGTGTTCCATATTTCTTTGGCTAATGTGCACATTTATAGCTTAACATATTGAGACTTGTGGATTGCACAAAAAAGAACATGCATTGCTCTTATGTCCTTTAGTTTTGCCTTTTTTTTTCCCTTTAGCAGTCCACTTATTTTTTTGCTTTGGTATAAGAACATCTCCAACTAGCTTTATTGGAACTTCTCTTCCATCCTCAATAATATCCCATAGATAAATGGTTTCACTATTAGGAAAGATCTCCATGTGATTCTTCTAGTAACTATAGACATCTCCCTTGAAGAATGAAGGCTTGTGGATGGATTGCAATTCTTCATGACTTGCCATAATCTTTGCTTTAAGCACTTAAGCTTTAATAAAGTGACATGTTTTGATACCAATTGTTATCCCTTAGTGCCTTAGAAAGGGGTTAAATAGGGCAATGGAAAATTAACAAATTTATACTAAATACAAAATGAAGAATTAACATACAAGATTTATAGAGGTTTAGCACAACTTGACTATGTCTTCTCCTCTAGTATTTCCACTAGAGCCTTCACCATTGTGATAGCTTATGATGCTATCTATAATCTTTACACAAGTAAATTTTTGAGTACTTATAAAGCCTTTATAAGCGATGGATTCTTAGGCACTATCAACCTTTTACAAGCAGTTCATAAGGAATGCTTAAACTTTAACCCAAAGTAGTTTCCAGGTACTACCTTAAACCTTTCACACAAAAAGCTTTCAAAGGGTTTCCTAATATTGGGTTACATGATAAGAGATTATAATACCCTTAAAAAAAGCTCTCACTCAAGTAGGAATGGATGCTCATAGTTCATTCATATGTTATGCTTAATGTGAGTGATCAAGTAATATTGGTTCTTAAGAAATTTATCCTTCAAATTTTGTATTAAAGGTTACTCTTTTAGTTTTCTCTTACGCTTGATCAATGAATGTCTTTTTTTTTCTACAATGTAGCAGTCATTTTGATTGAGATTAGCTTTCATAATAGATTAGTCACTTAATTGAATAGTTCTGTATATGTTTATGTTGAGAGCAATTTTTTTTAATAGGCTGAATTAGGAACTAGCCATCAAAGAAGAATTGTCACTTCACATTACAGTTATAAGCAATTAATACCCATTAAAGAAACTCCATGCCTATTACCAAGGTAACAACCACTATTGATTTTAAGCAAACGGGTGGTTGATAGTCAATTTTTAACCTCAACGGTCATTGGTCTTATTGAAACATTTGTTGCAAGTAGTCATTAAGAGATGTTGCAACAAGACTCTTTTCTTCCCCTTTTTTAATAATTGAAACACTTTTTCTTCAATGGTAATTAGACATGAGCAATTTGATTCTAACTTCAATACCTATTAGAGTATGATCAAAGTTTGTTATTAATCTTTATAAAGTATTGCTTTTATGTTTTTTTTTTCAAAATTGCAAATGTGATTTAACACTTGTTGGATTTTTTGTTACGCCCATTGGAAACATCTCAACGCCTGTTAAGTATGTAAGCATACCCTATTGGAAGGTCCGTAAGATGTACCTCAACTTAGAGCACTTTTCCAATGCCTGTTGTAAAATGGACAACCCCCATTGTGAGGTTCACATAGCATTGTTTAAGCTATAATGCTTTTCTAACGCCTATTGTGAAAGTACAACATCAATTTTAAGGGCCAGTTTAATGTTTATTGCAAAATCACAATGCCTACTGTGAAGTTCAGAGTGACTTAAGCGTTTATCTAATGCATGAGCACTTGATCAAAACCTGTTGACAAATCAATAACGCTCATTATGAGATCCACAATGCTTATTGTAAGAAGGAAAAACTCGTTGGTCTGTTTTGCTTTGACTTTTATTCTTCAGTACTCATAAAGTTAACCTTCAACCCAAATATGCTAAAGATAAATCCTTCTCCACTTATTATAAGTTTAGGAATTGCTATACCTATAAGTCTTAACATAAATAAACTTGGGCAAATATTAGTCTTAAGTCTTGCAATCATCAGCATAAGAATTTGAACCTAAATGGTTCAACAACCTTTTGCCTCATTAGTTATTAGGATATTTTCTTTATTCCTCCATTTTAGTACGACACATTTAGTAGATTTTTTTTACACAGATGTATAGTTTTTTGGGTGATTCGAAAGCCTTTTTTTTTTTTTAATGATTGTTTAGGACCTTGTAAGACAAACTAAGGTGATATTGTTTCCATTTTTTTTTTATCAAACTCTGATATTTTGCCTTAAATGCAAATGCATAATTTTGGCCTCTAAATGTATGCTTCTAAATGCACATTGTCATCCTTTTTACATATGTACTTCCTCAGATAGGTCCTAAAGTTAGCTTAAGCTTAAAGTACAAAGGAGGGCTATCAGATTCTTCCCAAGAACTGTAGGTTGTATAGCCCAAAGTGAGATATGTATAGCCTAACTATAGGCCTATATAACCCCGTCTAGAGGCTATACAAACTTAATTAGATGCTATACAATTCTGCTAGCCTTTTCTTCCTCTATAAATACTAGCTTTACAACTGCTCTACACACGACTATTTTCAACCTCTAAACCATGTCAAGAACATTTCTACAGTCTCTTTCACCCCAGATTTGGTTCAATCTACCATGAGCAAGTCTTTCAACTATTTGTTACCTTTCTTTTATCTGCCTTGATCCCTACTTTCTATGAGCAACTTGTGACATATAGGATCCTGCTACTCATACTTTTCGCTTTAGAGAGTGGAGATATCTCTATGTTAGAGGAATTTGGCACCATTCTCGACTGCCACAATACAATTGTGGATCGGATTGCATTGCCTCAACTAGATTACCCCAATGTTCGAAAGATGGTGGAACTATTCAACCTACAATATAAGAAGGTACCCAGGTATACATTGATAAGGAGAAGATCTTCATGATCCCTTTCATCACTCTTTTCAAGGGCCATGCTTGAGTGGCTCAAGCTCGTATTACAATAACCATTTTGATGGGCGAGTATTTATTTTGGAGGAATGATGAAGAGATTGATCTACAAATCTTGCCATTCTTAGAGGGAGATGAGTCAAGAAGGACCCTGTGTTGGCAATCTTAGTTGAGACCATTGTGGGACTTGATAAAGTGGCCCTCGGTGTCAGTGATTCTTTTACGAGGAGCTCGTTGTTGCTTCAAGCAAGGGTCCCTCTTACCGTAACTTTTATTATGTGTTTTGTTTCTCTTTTTTATTTTATTGCCCTAACTTTTACCTGAAGTGTCCCTCTGAGTTTTCAATCTAGCCAGCTGATCATTTTTAGCTAAGGCCACCCTTCAGGTTTTCAACTTAATGAGCATATTTTTATTTTTATTTTTATTTTTCTTCTTTTTCTTTTTTCTTTTTATTTTCTTTTTTAAATATGGCTATATGAGAGCTTAGGATTGTTGGCTACCTTAACCTTGGATGTTAGGCTTTATTACCCATAACATTATTCAAATAGTCATCTGTTAAGGCCAACTACCACTAAAGTTCAATGGGTGGAGTGGATGTCTCACATCACTACCACTAACATTTATTGGAGCTACCCATGGTGGAATCTATCATGTGTTACCTTGAGGACTTTTGGGGATTGCATAATTCTTCCTACCTTGGCTTTAGGCACATTTTATGACCTAGCTAGCGTGTGCCGTCAATTTAGTGCTCCTTAGTTTGAGGTGTAGTTCCTACCTTCATTTATGAAGGGTCCCTTATCTCTTTGCTTCTTAGATAGGGTTGAGGCTATATGGACGAATAATCACATCTATGACTTCTACACAAGCTGAGATCCACAACTTGATGATGATATAAACTACATGGCATGGTTACATGACTTTTAGATCAACAGGCATCACATTGGCAAGTAGTAGACAATGTTCCTTTTCAAAAAATCCTATTTTACATTTACTTATAGTTCAAAAGCTTGTATGACTCATTCATTTTAATTATCTACACATATTTCCATTTGATATTGTATTTAGCATGAATCATTTACATTTTGCACATCTAGACATTAATTAAACATATAACTTATACTTTTAACATTGGCATAGTAGATTATCCCGCTATTTTGTCTAATGCCTTTGTTTCACTAGTCTTTTGCTCATCCATTCCTTTCCTCTTTATTATTGCTTTGTTATTCTTGTTAATGTTCCCTTAGTGGTTAGTAGTACTCCCTCAAATTTGTTAATGGTCCCCGAGTGGTCAGTAGTACTATTTAAAATTTGCTCTATTTATTTTATGTATTTTTATGCTCAAACTTTTACTTAAGCTGCCCTTTTTGATTTTTGACTTGGCGGGCTTTTTCTTTTTGTTTTTTCTTTCTTTCTCATTCCTTTATTAGGCCCTAATTTTTGCTTAAGTTACCTTTTCAGGTTTTCAACTTAGCGGGCTATCTTACTTTTTTCACACCTCACACGAAATACTTTTTCAAATGATCTAAGTTTACTAGCTCGGTGAATTCATTTTTGTCCATATTTACTAATTTCATTACAGATCAAAGTATATTTGTTTGACCATGTAGGCACCTTCCTAATTTGGCCTGAACTTTGCTCAGGGATCTTGAGTCTGTGGCTCAATTACTTTCAACTCCATTGCACTAACCCTTATCATGCTTGGTTTAACCTTCTTGTCAAATGCATAGCCCATTTTAGCTTAATACAACTGGATGTGATATACGACCTTCAATCTCTTCTCATTCGGTAGAGCTAATTATTTAAATCTATTCCTTACCCATCATTGGTATTTAGGAATGCCAGACTCAACTAATACTGATAAATACTTCACTTCTAGCTCAATTGACAATACTATCTCCATAATATATACTAATGAGTATGACATCATCCTTATCAATGTCCTTGTCGTAATTTGATAACCCACAAGGTGAAAGGTAATTTCTCATACTAGTCTTTGTGCATCTCGACCATCTTAGCTAGGATATTTTTAACATTCTTATTTATTGGTCCACTGTTTCATTAGCCTACAGTCTATAAGGTGATGACTTGTGGTGGACTACCTTATACTTCCCCAATATGACCATGACCTCTGCTTAGAAATGGACACCATTATCTATGACGACATGGTATAACACTTCATAGTGACAGATGAGGTTATTCTCAATGAATTGCGTCATTTGTTTTGCCTTTAACTTACTGAAGGCTTCAGCTTCTACCCATTTCGACAAGTAATCCACTACCACTATAATATACCTATACCCACTCATAGAAGTAGGCTTGACTTCTTCGGTCACATCACTGCCCCATGCTACAAACAACTAAGGTGAGGTCAAATTTTGCAACTCAATTGGTGGAAAATGACTAAGGCTACCATGAACTTGACATTCATGATAACTTCTAACATTCTAAATACAATTATGCTCCATAGTAGTCTAGTAATGCCCCAACCTCAGAATTTTCTTGGCTAACATCTTTTCGTTCATATGGGGACCATATATTCCTACATGCACCTTCTCTATGACTTTATGGGCCTTTTCCTTAGCCAAACACTAAGAATGGACTCCATCAGTTATCCTTTTGTACATTACACCACATAGACCATAAACTATAAAGACAAACTTCATATCACATCTTTCTAATTTTTATCAGCCTTCTCGAGGTATTCACTATCTTTCGAATACCTTTATATATTAAAATACTAAAGGCAATTCTCTACTAACACCTGTATTACTCCTGTATCCTTGTAACATGGCACCCCATATCGAAGCATGATAAGTAGCTTCATGGGCATCACCTCTAGCCCATCCTCAATAAAGACTAGATTGGATAAGGTATCAACCATTACATTTCCTTCCCTCGATATATGACAAAATGTGACTATTTGAAAATTCTACACTAATAGTTTCACATGTTCTAAATATGGGCCTAAATTTTCTTCTTTCAATTCTTACACATCTATTACTTGTGCAACGACCAACAACGAGTCCCCAAACACCCTTGTGTTTTCACCCATATTTGTTTTAAGAGTTGAAGCTCTAATGTGCATGCCTCATACTTATCCATATTGTCGGTAACTTTATAGGTCAACTTCTTAGCTACAGGCAACACTCTCCTTTCGATGAGATTAGAATTACTTCTACACTTGTACATTTCTTCTTTACAACTCCATCAAAGTATACTCTCTACCCTTAAAATTTAATTACTCCTAACCCTTTATTTGCGAACTAGAGAAATTCATATTCTTCTTCTTTGAGAGGTTGTTGTGCTAAGTATTCTAGAACTGTCAGTCTCTTGATCACCGTCTTAGCTACATACCTAATATGAAATTTGGTCTATAAGATCAACCACTTTGCCAACCTTTCAGTAAGGGAGGGGGCTTCATACAAGTATTTAATCGAGTTAAGCTTTGAAACCATCTCTATAGAATATGATTGAAAATAATGCCTCAGCTTCTTTGTTATCCAAACTAGTGTTAGACAAGTCTTCTCCACCTGATTATACTTCACTTTATAAGATGATAACTTCTTGTTGAGATAGTACATTACATGTTTGCTTCACGTTCCATCTTTCTGAGCTAACATTGCACCAACATAGCTATCTTTTACTATTAAATATAAAATTAGTGGCTTTTTAGGCTTTGGTGGATTCAATATAGGTGGGTTGCTCATATATTCTTTTATTCTTTTAAAGGCTTTATGACACTACTGATTCCACTTTACTGGTTGATTCTTCCTTAACAACTTGAAGATCTTTTCACAAATATGAGTTAGTCTTGTTGTAAATTAGCTAATATACTGTAAGTGACCTATAAAACCTTAAATCTCCTTCTCTATTTTTAGTGTAGGAATATCATGAATTGCCTTTACCTTATCCAGGTCTACTTTGATTCCATCTCATTGACCACATGACCCAACAACATGTCGAAGGCGGCCCCTAACACATACTTCTTTGGGTTCAACCTTAAGTTATACTTATAAACTCTTTTTAGAAACTTCTCTAAAGCTTTTAAGTGTCTTTCCTTTGTTTGTAACTTCACTATCATGTCATCTACGTACACCTCCACCTCTTTATGGTTTATGTCATGTAATAGGGCTATTGCCATTTACTAGTACGTTACTCCTACATTCTTTAACCTAAATGGTATAACCTCATATCAATAGATTCCCTACTCTATAATAAAAGCTATTTTTACCTTATCTATGATGGCCATAAGAATCTTATTATACCCAAAGAGCCCATCCATAAAGGAATACATAACACAAATTGCGGCAGTGTCGACCAGCACATCAATGTGCGGTAAAGGAAAATAATCTTTTAGACATGCTTTGTTTAAATCCCTATAGTTGACACATTCTTACTCTCCCATCATTTTTTAGTATTAACACTATATTGGCTAACTATTCAAGCTAGTCTACCACCTCCAAGTACTTAACATTCAATTTCTTTGCTACCTCTTATTTAACAAGTTGAGCCCATTCAGACCTCATCCTTTAAAGCTTCTATTTTACCAGTTTTAAATGTGGGTAAGTTGAGATTTTGTGTTTTGCAATTTACCTATCAACCCCTAGCATATCTATGTATGTCTAAGCAAAGAGCCATTGGTATTTTCTAAGTGGTTGTTCAAACTTTCTCCACTCCTTTGATGTGACATTACTAGTTCCAAGCATGATTTTTAGATTTTCCTGTATGCTAAGGTTAAATGTAGTGTTATGCATAAAATTAATGTTAAATATGCTCACAAAATGACACATGTTATGCCCACTACCATCAAGAAACACATCACACAAATAAGCAAACTCATCATTCATTGCCTTAAACTTATAAAGAAATACACCATCATCCTAAAATAGACTAGAAACAAGAATATCAGCAAAATCTGAAAAGACAGCTTCTTCTAGGGGAGCGATATGAGCCTCCTCTTCCTATAGGTTCTCTTCATTCTTTTCCTTACTAGCCAAGATGCATGTGTTCTCAGCTTGTATAATATCTGTTTGATTCTCACAACATATCCCATCTCTCATTCCTATGACAGCTTTGACAACCCTTTTAAAACTCTTCTTCATATGATCATCTGCTAACTTAATCTTTAGAAAATTTACCCAAAGAGTTGCACTTTTTACCATAGTTGGCTCAGTCTCCACCATGGCTTTGTATATCCTTGCCACTCACTTCCTCAATAGAGTTCACAATCATGCTCTAAATATCCTCAAACTTTATCCCAATGTATGCAGTTTCAGTGAACTTATATAACCAGATATTCTTTTATTCTGAGTTTATAAAGGGTGCATTCTGCTTCATCGATTCAAGCCCATTCTTTACATGATCTTCCCTGGTGGCCTAAAATTTTTTATCCAATAAATATTGTTTGGTTTTTTCATCAATGATCTTCTCTTTATCATTCCACGACCATATAAATTGAGGACTATACAGGATTATAAGTTGATCTGATTCTTATTCATTCTCTACCACCAAGATCTATTTATCATTCTTCTTTCCTTTTTACTTACCATCCTCCTCTTTGGGTAGTTCTTAGTAATTCTGATATCCCAACTCATCAACATCTAGTTAGAAATAGGCCTTCTCAAGTTCATTTATATCTTCACCCAACAACTCCTCCTCGTTAGGAACTTCTCACTCAACTTTTCTAGTGGCTTCCCCTTCTTTCACAAAGAAATATGACAATGGTCCCTGCAAGTCCCTCACTTTTAGTTTAACCCTTTCATATTGACAACACAATCCTTTCCTTTTAGTTTTAGTTGGGATCTTTGGGAATTCAAATATGTCAGTAAAATTCTTCCCTAGCCCTGGCAAAAAGTTCATGCTCTTTATAATTTTGATAACTTTAAGATTGACCTACTTATTGGTGACTCCAACAACCTGAAACTCTCAAAGATATGGAATTGCCACATTCAAAGCTGATACAATTTCCTTAACCTCTACACAGATGGTCATAATCTTTTTTTTATAAGGAATCTTAACTTTTTGGTGAATAGTAAAAGGCATACCACCCAGTGGGTGATACCATGGTCTTCCTAACAAAAGCGAGAAAGTGATTGGGATGTCTAACATTGTGAATTCCACCATCGTCTCCATTATGCCCATTTTTACCAAGTTCATGAACATACCTAAAGCTAGCCTTCTGCTATCATCATAGGCCCATATGACACTATTAGAATCCTGTAAATATTTCTTAGATAATCCAAACTTGTGTAATAATTTTGATGAGCATAATCCCAAATCCATCATTAACCATCACACATGGCGTGCATCTCCCCTTCACCTCGGATTGAATGAATACGACAAAGTTGTGATCCCTTCCTTCTGGTCGCAAATCCTTGTTTGAGAAAGTGATTTTACCTTTATAAGTCACTAATGCAATAACATCTTTTAGAGTGGCCTCCTTGGAAATGATCAAGTTGGACAAAACTTCCACTATAGCATTTTTATGTTCTTGAAAGGTGATAAATAGCTCCCAACATTAATTTGGGCAAACATCTTCTTTAGTTGTTTCACAATAAGATTGTTATCCTTCTTCTCCTTCACAACAAATTCATTTCCCCTTTTCTCAACCCTCGATTTCGTAGAGGCTTCCCTGTTAGGGTAGTACTTCCTACTATGAGTCACATGGCTCACTCGCTCAACATCTTTCTCTTCATCACTTTCCTCCCATAATTAGATCATTCTTCTCCTTTGCTTCTCTTTTATCACTTCATCTAAGCTTTTTCCTATGGATTGATGGTGCAAATAACTAGAATCTCTTTTGTGACCTCCTTCACGTTATCAATAACAACTTCATTAGAAATCCCATAATTTATCATAAAAGTCCCTTAGTTTGGGGAAGGAACATTACGATAGTTTGGGAGTAGGTTCCCTCAGATGCTAGGCCTTTCATAATTTGGTGGGATAATCATCTTGTTATCAATGAGATCTTAAATCTCATGTCTCAGCCTATAATAGTCATCAATGTTGTTACCTACTTTTTATGAAAGGCGTAGTAAGCATTAGCGTTATATCCCTCAGGCAGCAAGTTAGGAGATGGTCTTAGTGCTAGAGGCTTCAACACTCCCTTCTTCTGCATCCTTTCAATAGTGTAGAGGCATCCCCAAATTAGTGAGTTGTCTTAGTACCCTTATTATTTTTACATTGGCCATTTTGTTTCCCTCAAACTAAGGTTGAAAAGGGGCACTTTTTCTTCCCTCATATTGTCTTCTCAATTCAGATTATAACTCTTCAGCTTGCAAAATTGCTTCTAAAAGGTCTTGAAAGTTTTTAACCAATATTCCCTAGATTTTAGTGCTAATACTAAGCAGAGCCCCTTTAATAATCATCCTAACTTGTTCTCTCTCTATAGGCCTAGTGGTCACCTCTGAAGCCATTTTCTTCCACCTTTTAATGTAGTCATTGAAGCTTTCATCACTTTTCTACTTGAAATATTTGAAGCCTTATAATGTGAATTCTATATCTAAATTACAAGGATATTACTTCTTAAAAGCTTATGTTTACACTTTCCAATCTTCCTTAATAGTCTTCGATTAATTAAAATACCATGTCTTTGTATGCCCTTCTAATGACAACTTAAAAAGCTCTAACGTAGTATCTGTCAGAACCCTAGACGCTTTCATAACTAATATATATGAATGAATATGGTTCTTAGCATTATGAATCCTTATGAACTTGAGAGGCTCTGGCATATAAAAATTAATTGCTAGTTTTCAGGTTTATGTCCAAGCAATTCCTCAATGTTTGTTCCTTTCTCCAAACCTTTAGTGTATAGAACCTTCTATATTTTCTCCAATTGCTTAGCAAAGTCATCAAATCAGGTGTTGTTCTTCTCACTCTCTAGGGGTTTGTCTAGAACGATAGTTATGCTTTCCACTTCCTTAGAAAGCTTGCTTTGATGGTATTCTTTCATCTTAAACAGATCATCATTAATTATCATAGGTTGGGACGCTTTAGTTAGTGCTTTCCCTTTATCAGTCCTATTAGCAGAGGTCTCCCCCCCTCTTTTTTAGAATCTTATTGGCGTACTAGTTTACTTCCTTAGCAATCCTTTCATCCATCTTACAGTTAAAGTCAATCATCATATTGTCTAAGATCTCTAGTAGTATAGTTAGTTCCATGATTAGGTCGACTTTTAAGATTCAACTTATGGTCTTACTTTTCTAATAAGTCAATTTCCCTTTCTTTCCATGAGCATTTGGATAGAGATATGTTGGTTGCAAGATAAGGGTTATCAATATGATGCATGAGCAAGTAATCGATGTATGTATACATGATACACATAAATGATTTTGCATATGTTGCTTATAACCTTATTCCTTCCACACACAAGTTCTAGTGGCCTTTTCCTTATTGGAGTCTTACTCTTATACTATTATAGGGCAAAGAATGTGCGAGGTTATCTCAGACTCAAAAGAGTTGAAGTCTCAAAAGAACATATACACAACGGTGCTAAAAGGATGAATTCTTTACATTAGTCAAAGAAATATGTACAATTAAGGAAAGGAACCCCTTTAAAAAGAGAGGGATGTACACATAATGTATTTACATAGTGGGAAAGGAGGAGCACATAGGTATTTACATATGGGGGATAATTACATTGAAATGGGTAGGATAACATTTATGCTTACATTAGGGATTCCTAACCATGTTCTTAAAGAACTTTCACTCTTTTTTGAAGAAATGCAAATAAGTTGAGGTACCCTATCTCAAGGTATTATTTGCTCATACTTTTGCCTAATGGTTGAGAGGGTTGTTATAGTTGATGGCTCCTATAAGCTTGGGGATGATTGTCGTGATCCCTTATTCAATATACCCAAAGGTACTAGGCTCATGATAATGAATCTTTCTTATAATCTCCTAAGTTTGAATAGAGCATAGGTCTCAAGTTTGAAGAACCATCGATTTGTCTAAGGGCAACCTAGTGCTCGTGCTGAAGTGTGAAGGTTGCATGAATGCAAGGGACTTACTCAATAATAAGTTTAAAATATTAAAAGTGAAACAAAGATTAAACACAAAGTCATTTTTGGGTCCCTAGTGGAGTCACCGCTATAAGCACCTCAAATTTCACGACTATGCTCGAATGTGTAGAATTGTTTACAACTTCTACCTTTTATCGATCATTAGGGGATGGAGAGGATGGAGACGAGGTCGTACATTGGTAACAACCCTAAGGTATGATGTATGTTTGGATCAATATGGGATCCTTTTAGGCTTTATGTGGCTTTAAGCCTTGAGTCTGAAATGATGGTCATAGATGGACCAAATGTGGGACAATACATTAGTATCATCCCTAACAAATGTGGAGTCACAACTCAAATTTGCTTGGGATAAGAATTTAAGGAAAGTAATATCTGAGCCTAATCAAGATCTGCCCTTCGGGCAGTTTGTTTCACTTTTTATATTTTAACCAAGTTATTCAGTCATTAATACAAATGGGAGGAGGGTTATGCGTCATGGTATAGGTTTCAGCATGTATATCCATACTTTCATCCACATCATGCATAATCAAGAGGGAATGGGGACATGTAACATGGCATAGAGATTATCATGCATTCATCCATACATTCATACATTCATCCACACCACAATAAACTATAAACTCATAAGATGATGATCAAGACCACATTCATGGTCTAACACTAATACGAATACCTACACCCAACGGAAGAGAAAAAGTTAGTAATCAAATAATGAAAAGCAAATAGAAGAAACTAAAGGAAAAGCAAATAAAGTCCTTAGTAACAGTTTTACCACATCTTCAAAATCAAAGTCCCTAAACATATGTCTAATGTTCATGGTAATACTCCCGAACATCATAAATCAGTATGCAAAACATAATGAAAATGTATGAATCATGAATAATAGAAAAGATGGGCAAATAATGTAAGCCATCTATAACATATTAAATGGCCTAAGGTAAGGATTTCCATAAATAAGATCCTAAGGTTGATGAACCCTTCCTCATATTGTTCATAAGGAGCTAAAACTCCCATAGTGCAATTAACCATTATAAAAGTTAGAATGCCTAATCAATAAGGGGAGGGGGGATTGAAGAATTAAAAATACTATTCATATAGTTAGCAAATAAACTCCTAACACAAGGTAAGCTCTTAAGGTCAATGGAACCTTAAGTTCATCACTTGATTATAGCCCTGAGATGGCTAAAATAGAATCAAAACATCTTATTGAAATTAAATGAAAGATCCTAAGAGCTCTTTGGTATGATAAGCAATAAAAAGCCATGTGAAACATGACTAATACTCCATTTTTTGAAGTGAATAAGGGTCCTAGGTCATTAAACCACACCCTATTTTGCCATTGAAGTCATAAAATATAATAAAAAAATGCTTGAAAAAGAAAAAAATCCAAAGGGTGGGAAGAAGATGAATTTTGCAAAAACTATCTACTAGACAAACTGGGTTATAGAACCCAATATTAGAGTTGTACAACCCAGATTATGGGTTGTACAACCTACCATGAATGTTATATAACCCTTATTTTCTAAATATTGGAAAATAGGGGAAAAAAAAAGGGGGTTAGGGTAATCTTAGATGCTTTCTAGTGAAATCCTAGCCTTAGGGGCACATGATATGTTTAATATCCTCTAAAATGCTTAGGGATTACATAAAAATGAAGTGACTAGATCTAGTTCTAACTTGGAGTGAGTTGGGGTGAGTTAGTGTTTAGGGTTTCTCTATTTGAGGGATGTTTAAGGAGTAATTTTGGCAGAGTAACCTTAAGGTTTCCAAACCTCCCTCTTTCTTCAAATGAGAGAGGTATTTATAGGTGTTGGGTAAGTGTATCAGAGCCTAAAATGGTTATGGTTGCACCATGGATGCACTAATGGCATAGAGAGAGAGAGAGAAAGAGATCAACCTGTTGGAATTAGGGTTTGTACATAGGTTGTATAGTTAGAAAAGGGTTGTACATACATCTATCGGGGCTGTATAGCCCTAGGGTCAAAGAGGGGATAGTTCAGAATGTTTTATATATTAGAGTTTTAGAGTAGGTTGTATAACCTTAATAGTGGTTTATATGGCCTTAAGATTAGGTTGTATAACAAATTGTATGAGATGTACAACCCTAGTGGGGTAAGCTATCTGCATAGACTATTGGTTTTGAGGTTAGTTTTGGGTTTGGTCTTTAGGCTTCTCCAAGGTATCCTAGGGTCTTCATCTATTTCTTTAGCAATTTCCTTTGCATTATGGGGAATAGGTTTGGTGATTTTTATCATCGGTCTTTACATCTAAAGGTTTAAAATCTAATGCTTAAAGTTTGGCCCCTTCATTGTAGGGCTTAGAAAATGACATTTGATAAATGGTTTTTTTAAAAAAGTCTCAACAAAGCAAAGTAAAGAATGTAACATTAGTAAAGATATCCAAGGAATCAAGTCTTTAGCAGCTCCTCGAGCAGGTACTGAAGTTGTTCTGGCAATTCTTAGCCAAGTACCAAGTGTTTTGCTAGCTCTTCAGTAGCTCTCAAGCTGGTACTAAAGTGGTTCTAATAGCTCTTAGCAGGTACCAGGTGTTTTAGTAGCTCTTCAACAACTCTCAAGTAGGTAATGAAGTAGTTCTGATAGCTCTCTAGTAGGTATCAAGTGTTTTGGTAGATATTCAACAACTCTCAAACATGTACTAAAATGGTTTTGATAATTCTCCAGTAGGTATTAGGTGTTTTGATAACTCTTTAACAGCTCTCAAGTAGGTATTGAGGTGGTTTTGGTAGCTTTCTAGTACGTACTAGGTGGTTAGTATTGGATAATTAGCCTCTTACAGTCACTAGTGCTCTTGCATTTCTCTATGGGTACTTTAGTCTTTCTAACTAATGATTTTGTCTCAAGGATGCCCCTTGGGTGGTTCTTATGTCATTTGGGCCCTCTTAACATTTACAAAACTGAGTTCATATCCTTACAACCCTTTTAACCATCTTGGTGTTTATTTTTTTCTCAGGGTAATAGGCTCGAGCCTAGATATTATAGGAAGTGCTTCCTTAAGTTTTTCCATTTATGGGAGAAAGTAGTTCCTTTTCGAATATTGTCGAGGCTTCAAAAGGGCAAGTTCGCCATTAAAGGGTATTGTAGTGACCTGATTGGAATCAGGAAGTTTGGGGAGCTTTATAGGTGTTATAAAAGCAATTAGGGCATTTTGGTAATTCATCCTCTCTAGGACTCTATTGGATGACAAAGGTATTTTTAGCAAATTAGGTGCTCTAGAGCTCTCTAAGAAATTAAGGGTATTTTAATAAATTTGGGTGTAATTGGGCTTAAAGAGAAAATAGGGATACTTTGGTAAACTTAGGTACAATTGGGCTTAAAGAGAGGTTGGGGGTATTTTAGTAAATTTAGGTGTAATTGGGCTTAATGAAAGGTTGGGGGTATTTTGGTAAATTTAGATGTAATTAAACTTAAAGAGAGGTTGAGGGTCTAATAGGCTAGAAAGTTATTAAAGCTTAAGGGCTGAAGAAAGAGTTGGGCCTGTAAGGCCCATCTCAGGCCGGTATGGCCTAAAGGGTCAAATAGCCTATGTATGGTTGTACAAACAGAGGCTTGTACAGACCAATTAGGGTTGTGCAGCCCTAGCCCAAAATATATACCCCTTGAAAGCAACTTGTCTCATTTGCACTATTCCTTTTCTCTCTCTTCCTTTTATCTCTCAAAACTCTAGACTTAGTTCTTAGGCTCCCTTAGCTTTTTGGGCAATCACCATAGTCAAGTACCATGACGATTAAATGTTTAATGTTTAGAAGGAGTTTTTTGATGTGGACATCGCAACTCCGGATGCCCAAGAGTAGTTGTGATCTAAGTAAGGGTTTGCGTGGGTGAAGCCATTGAAGGGCATGAGCGCAAAAATGATTTCGATTGGTTTTTCTCTAGCTGGTGGCACACTGATAGTCTATAACCTGTACCATCAACTTGTAGGAGCCGCCTCGAGAGTGATAGACATTCTTTTTCCCTTTTCTCTTAATTTATTTTATTTTTCTTCTTTCTTACTACAATAGATTTTAGGTACTGCCCTAAAATTTCTTTTTTGTTGCGAACATTAGGTTAGCTTATAAAATATTTAGGAATAATTTCTAGGACACTTATTTTCAATAAAATTTATTTTTCGTCTATCAATATGGTCTGTTGCCTCTATTTACGTTCACTTTCATACTTTATTTAGTGATCTGAGACTATAAATAGTTTATTCATCCATTCTACCATCATGCTAGTATTTCAATTCTTTGTTTGTGAGTGCCAAAAATATATATTTTTTATTTCATTATTTTTTAGATAATTATTTCTATAACTTCCTTAGAGCTTGTAATTAGACCCTTAGTAACAAGGACTTATTATTTCCTTGCCTTTGAATTTGAAGCTTTTTGATTCCTTCATTTTCTAACCTTGATAATTGTGTAGAAAAATATATACAAATAGATGTCATTTTCCTTTATTCATTCATTTTTTTGTTCCTTTTCTTTTCTTGCTATAGATTGTTGCTTTTCAAAAGGGAGACGAGTTATGGGTCCTGCTAGAAAGTCATATCAAACACCACATCCCCAAGTTGTGGCTCATTTAGAGGACACAACGGCCTTGACCTTCCTGTGGATGCTACAGGGTGAGACGTCGAAGGCAGACCTAATGATGACGTACATGCTATTGGAGCAATGGATGGACACGATTCATACCTTCCTGATCGAACTGTGATTTGTGGGTATTCCTTTGCCCATAAATTCTAGGGTTCATGAGCTTGTGCTTCATATGGACTACTTGCTTAGGGTCATGGGTTGCGTTCCCTTATTCAAGGGGAGCAGGATTCTAGTAAGATCCAAAATACGGACCGATGTACCCTAGGTCACCGATGATAGCTTTGATAAGGTGATTGACCAATACATGCAATGTTTCTTATTATACGCCTTATCAAGGGTCTTATTCTCAAGTGCCTCTAACATGGGAAAGCTTTGCTTAGTGCTAGTGCTGGAAGACATAGGTCTACTGCATAATTTTAATTAAGGATCAGTGACAATGGTGTACCTTTACTGATACCTCGATCGGTGCTCCTAAGGTACGAGATACATGTGCAGGGCATTGAGGTCCTCATTGTACATATCTCTCAATTCCTTTTTGTGCTTGATTTTTGTCTGATTACTTTGAGACTTATATTATTTTTAATAAGCATGAGGCATTGAGCTAGGCTTGCTAGAGGGGCTGGACAATAAGGATAACATAGATGGTGGCTAACCTCGCTTCCTATGATGAAGTGTTGTGTCATACATAGAGTCCCCTATGCCAGGCACACTCACTTGAACACTGTTACTCTAGACCAAGTAGTTCTCCTTGTATAGATAAAATTATTTAAGTTATGATTATTTGTCTTTTATGAACTGGTTTACACTTACACTGGTTTTCCATCTTTATCTACTCCTCGACTGGAGGGTCCTATAGAGGTATGGCCTTTAGAGGTGGCAAAGGTAAAGGTCATCTCTTACTGGTGTTATCTGATAGGGGGACACTTTATTCAGGAGTAGTACTTAGGGGAGTGCATCTTTCACTGGCACGAAGGCTTGGATAAACGACCTGTCCCATAGTGCTTGCCCATGATCTTATTATAGGGAAGGGACCTTAAGGGTAGGGTACGAAGATCATTGCAACATTACACTATTTTTCAGGAGAGCAACTATCTTCTCCAAGTACTCCATATAGGTCCTAGATGGTTAGAGCACTCGTTGGGAGTATTCATCTTTCAGAGATGGCTATTTGGGCATTCCATCAATACATACCTGACGAGAGAATCATTTTGTAGCATGAGAGGTGGGGCACCACTACATAGGTTGCTCGAAGTTCTATCATTCTTGCTTCTGCATCTAGTGCTGCTATTATCCAGGGCTATAAATGGCCCTATGAATTGATTTTAAAAGGCATAGAGCCCATGGTGGTTGGTGACCTAGCTTTCATGCCAAACAATCTAATGGAGTCATGCATGACATTATTAACTAAAACCATGATGTCATTGCGGATCACCCTGTCTGCTTGTATGTTTGAGTCAGCCCATACCAACCATATAAGTATATTCTTCTTTGCCTCTTTGTGCCCTAACTATGATGCGAGCTTTGTTTATAAGGATGCTTCCCTTTTATTTTCATAGATTCCTTGCGTCTAGGCTGAGGCGATGGATGATCTGATCACCGCCGTGACATAGCATATGTGTCTTATATAGGTTAGTAAAATAAAACAAAAACAATGTATGTATATATGCTCATGACATATGCCTTATGTGTTTTATGTCTTACTCATCCTAACCCTCGTGCTTCTTGTAGGATATGATTTAATACCCGAATCGTGAGATCAGAGAGAAATATCAACATCTAGTAGAGGAGGAAGTAGAGAATGAGGTCTTAGCTCAAATAGCTGCGAAGCACGGGTATGTGGCAATAAATGGTGAAGACGAAGATTCTGAGGCAATTCCTTCTAGAGGTTGAGATAGCCGAGCTCTAGAGACACCCTTTCCTTTCTTAGCTATTAGGATATTTTCTCTATTCTTCCATTTAAGTGTGGCACATTTGGTAGATTTTTTTATACAGTTTTACAATTTATTAGCTGATTTGAAAACCCTAATTTTAATGCCTGCTTAAGACCGTTTAGGAAAAATTGAGGTGATATTATCTCTATTTTTTTTATAAACTCTAATATTTCATCTTTTAGATGCAAATGAACTATTTTGGCCTCCAAATGTACACCATCATCATTTTCATATATGAACTTCCCAAGGCTAGTACCAATGTCAACTTAAGCTCAAAGTACAAAGGAGGGGGCTATCCAATTCTTCCAATGAACTGTGAGTTGTACAGTCCAAAGTGAAGTTTGTACAACCCTGTACAGAGGCTATACAAATTTAGTTAGAGGTTGCATGATCTTGCAAGCCTTTTCCTCCTTTATAATTACGCACTTTACATTTGCCCTACATGCCACTTTTTTCAACCTCCAAACCATGTCAAGAACATTCATACATTCTCTTTCATCCTAGATCTAGTCCGACCTACCATGGGCGGGTCTTTCAATTATTCATTACCTTTCTTCTGTCCCCCTCTACCCTTACTTTCTATAAGGAGCTTATGACTTAGGGGATCTTACTACCCATACTTTTCACTTTGGAGAGATATATGCCTCCTTCTAAAAGAATTTGGCACCATTCTTGACCACCGTATTACAGCCGTAAACCAGATTACATTGCCTCAACTGGATTACCTCCATGTTCAAAAGATGGTAGAGCAATTTGACATAAAATATAAAGTGGTACCCAAGTATACATTGGGTGAGAAGAAGATCCTCATGGCCTCTTTCATACTCTTTTCCCTTTTAGGGGCCATGTTAGGATGGCTCAGGCTTGTATTGCAGTAGCCATTCTGATGGATGAGTATTTGTTTCAGGGGATGATGGAGAGATTCATATATAGATCTTGCCACTCTTGAAAGGAGTTGAGTCAAGGATGACTCCTGTACTGACGATCTTGGGCGAGACCATTGTGGGACTTGATAGAGTGGCATTTGGTGTTAGTGATTCTTTTATGGAGAGCCCATTGTTTTTTCAAGTAAGAGTCCATCTTACAGTAACTTTTCTTATGTATTTTTTCTTTTTTCTATTTTTTTATTTTATTGTCATAACTTTTACTTAGACCGCCCCTCCAGGTGTTCAATCCAGTGAGCTGCTTATTTTTGCTAAGGTCGCCTTTTCGAGTTTTCAACCTAATGAGCATATTTTTATTTTCCTTTCTTTTTCTTCTTATACTTTTTTTTAGATATAACTGCAAGAGAGGTTAGGACTATTAGCAACCCTTACCTTGATGTAAGGCTTTACTATCCATAACATCATTCGAACTGCCGACTGAGGCCAACTACCACTACAGTTGAATGGACGAAGTGGATGTTTCACATCACTGCAACTGATATCAAAATTAGAGCTACCCATGGTGGAATCTATCATGTGTTACCTTGAGGATTTATAGGGATTGCATCATTCTTCTTTCTTTGGCTTTAGGTACATTTTATAACTAGCTCATATGCGTCGCCAATTCAAGCTCCTCAGTTTATGGTGCGGTTCCTTTCTTCCTTCATTTATGGGGGGTCCCTTGTCTCAACGCTTCTTAGATGGGGTTGAGGCTACATGGACCCTTCGTCTCATCTACAACTTCTACACGAATAGGGATCCATAACCTGACGATGATGTAGACTACATGGCATGGTTACACGACTTTTAGATCTACAGACATCACATTGGCAAGTAGTAGAAAATGATCATTTAAAAAAACTATTTTATATTTATTTCTAGTTCAAAAGCATGAATGACTCATTCACTTCAATTATGTAAACATATTTCCATTTGATATTGTACTTGACATGAATCATTTACATTTTGCATATCTAGACATTAATTAAATGTATGACTTCTACTTTTAACATTGGCACATTAGATTATCCTGCTATCTTGCAAAACACCTTTACTTCACTAGTCTTTTGATTATCCATCCCTATCCTTTTTGTTGTTGCTCTATTGTTCTTATCAATGGTCCCTGAGTGGTCACACTCTCGCGACTTTTGCTCTATTTATTTTATGTATTTTTATGCTTTAACTTTTACTTAAGCCGCCCTTTTAGGTTTTCAACTTAGTAAGCTTTTTCTCTTTTTTTATTTCTTTTTTCATTCTTTTCTTACTTCCTAATTTTTGCCTAAGCCGTCCTTTTGGGTTTTTGACTTAGCAGGCTATCTTACTTTTATCATACCTCACACGAAATAATTGATCTAAGTTCACTAGCTTAGTAAATTCATTCCCATCCATATCTGCTAATTTCATCGCACCATCAAAGTCTATTTGTTTGACCATGTAGGGACCTTCCCAATTTGGCTTGAACTTTCCTTAAGGATCATGAGTCTGTGGCCAAATTGTCTTCAACACTAGATCACCAACCCTCATGATGCTTGGTTTAACCTTCTTATTAAATGCATGGGCCATTCTGGCTTAATACAACTGGATGTGATACAGGGCCTTCAATCTTTTCTTGTCTAGCAGAGCCAATTGTTCAAATCTATTTCTTACCCATTGGTATTTAGGAATGCTAGACTCAACTCATACTTATAAGGCCTTCACTTCCAACTCAATCGGCAACACTACCTACATACCATATACTAAAGAGTACGACGTCATCTCGATTAATGTCCTTATCTATTCGATAACCCCACAAGGTTAAAGGTAATTTCTCAAACCAGTCTTTTTGTGCCTTGACATCTTAGGTAGGATATTTTTAACATTTTTTTCTGCTTCCATTGAACCATTAGCCTGCGGTCTATAAGGTGATGCCTTATGATAAATGTGAGCATTAGATTTTAGACTTCTATATATAAAGCCCAATGATGAAAATTATTGAACCAAATCCCTAAAATGTAAAGGTAATCGCACAATGTAAAGGATAAAAGACCTTAGGAAAGGATAAAAAACTTAAAAAGCCTTGGAAAAGTCCAAAGACCAAGTCCAAGGCTAAGAGCAAAGACGAAAGCTAAGCTAAGTCTAGGGTTGCTAGCCAGGTTTAGTGGGTTGTACAACCTTTGCTAAGGCTGTACAACTTTACAAAAACTTTAGTTTAGAGAAACTTTTAAAACAGGTCCCCCCTTAAACCCGAAGGCTATACAACTCTGACACAGGGATGTACAACCTATTTTTAGTTATACAACCTATATGTAAGCCTAATTCCAGTACAACACTTTCTTACTTTGTGATTAGATATGTCCATGGTGCAACTAGAACCATTTCTGGCACTGTGCACCCATCCATCATTTATAAATACCCCTCATTTTGAAAAGAGAATGAGGTTTTTGGATACCTTAACCAAACTCTACCAAAATCAATTCTCACACACTCCCAAACACGAAAACCTAAACCCTAACCTCCCTCCACCTTCTCCAAGGTAGCGTTTTATGTTTATGCATTCTCTAAGCAACATTAGATGATATTAAGTTAACCATGTGCTTATGAGGTTAAAGATATCATTGAAACATCTCCAAGACACCCCCTTCCCTTTTTCTTTTTTCTTTTTTTTTCTTTATAAGAAACAAGGGTTGTACAACCCTTCTCCATGGTTATATAGCCCAATTTTCATGCAAACTCAATAGAAAACTTCTTTTTAATCCTTTCAGATTTCCTTCTTTTCAAGGTGTTTTTTGTGATGTTTTGTGACTCTAATGACAAAATGAGATGAGATCAAATGGCTTAGGATTTCCAATCACTTCAAAATGGAGTTTTTGTTAGTTTTCAAAATGACTTTCTTACGTATTTGTTACTCAAAATGCTTATGTGTTTTTACTATTTCTTTAAACTTAAGTTATGTTTTTGGTTCTTTTTTGACACTTTGAGGGGATAATTAAGTGATGAACTTGAGATTCCCTTGACCTTGGCACCCTTTTTTATGTAAGAAATCCATGTGGTCTCATATGAATAGTATTTTCTAAGCTTTTGATTCCTTAGTTTGATGTGGGCATTCTAGCTACTATCATGTTAGATTTTGCCTAAATTGTTATATTTCTTTGTGAGTAAGGTGAGTGAGGGTTCAATGACCCTAGGACCTCACTTGGATGAATATTTGTCCTAGGCTGTTTAGTATTCTCCAAATGCTTAGCATGTGTATGTATGTGTGTTCATTTCCTTTCTTATATTTATAATTCATGCACTTGTGTATATGTGTTATAAGCAATAAATTTTGATTTGTGATGATTGACTGTATCATATTGGACTTAAATATATGCTAGGTACCTTGACTATAGAGATATGGTATGGTGATCATTATGGACCTTGCTTTCCTTTTTTTGGTTACTTTAGATTCCTTTGCTTATTTATGTTCATATGTTCATTACTAACTTGATTCTTCTTTTAGGTGTTGGTGTGAGTACTTGGGATTAGACCTTGGATTTGGCCTTAGCTATATCCCATTATGAAGGATTATATGTGAATGGATGATGTATATTAACCTTATACCATGAATGATCCCTATCCCTTCTTATGGATGTTATGTGTGAATGGATGATGTGTGTTTACCCTATACTATGAATGCATGATCCCTATCCCCTTTTATGGATGTTATGTGTGAATGAATGATGCATGTTTATCCCATACCATGAATGCATGACCCCCCTCCCCTTGGTATGATGACTTGGTTTGTCTAAAAGGATTGCCTTTAGGTGTATGTTTAGGGGCAGTAATTGGACTAATTAATAACTTATTTAAAACATTAAAAGTTAACCAAAGATGCCCAAAGCCTAGATCCTAATATCTTGGTAGTTTAGGGGTACCTAACCCTTTTTCTAAGTCATGCCCAATTTTCGAACTCGATCTCTGATGGGGTGAAGATGAAATGGGCCTTCTAATTGACGTAGAATATGTTCAAATTTTGCCTTCCCCAGATTCTTGTCCTAATCAAAGTCAGGTGGTGACTCCATATTACATTTAGGGATGATACCAATGTATTATCCCACCTCGTCCCCTATTGACCATTACTTTAGAAATGAGGCTTCAAATTTATGTAAAGCCTCAAGGATCCTTCATTGATCTAACACACACCATGCCTTAGGGTTATCACTAATGTAAAGACCCTCATCCTCTTGATTCCCTATTGATCGATAAAGGTAGAAGTAGCAAGCAAGATTCTGCTCATTCTAGTGCAGTTGTATAACGATCAAAGTGCTCATAGTGGCAACTCCACTGGGGACCCAAAATTGACTTTGCCTTTAATTTATAGTTTGCCTTTAATATTTTAAACTTATTATTTCATAGTACACTAAATTTATATAGCCTTCACACTTCACTGTGAGCACGAGGTGCCCTTAGATAAACTGATGGTTCTTCAAGCTTGAGAGTTAAGCTCCATTTAGGCTTACGAGATTTTGAGAAGGATTCATCACTTATGAGCCTAGTACCTTTGAGTATTTCAAATGGGGGATCATAAAAATTGCTTGCTAATCTTATGGAAGCCATCAACTATAATAACCTTTTCAACTATTAGGCATATGTAGGAGCCATTAGTACTTTGAAATAGGATATCCCATTTATTTGCATTTCTTCAAAGAAGAGTAAAAGTCCTCAAAGAACATGGTTAGGTATCCTTAATGTAAGTGTAAATGTAACCCTATTCTTATTTATGTAATTATTTTTCATATGTAAATACTTATGTATTCCTTTTCCCTGCTATGTAAATACTTTTATGCACATCTTTCTTTCCTTAAAGGGATTTCTTTCCTTACTTGTACATATTTTTTGGTATGTTAAGAGTTTATCCTTTCAGTGCCTTTGCGTATATGTCCTTTTGAGGCTTTAACTTCTTTTGGTTTGAGGCAACCCTGTGCATTCTTTGCCGGCGATGGTATAAAAATGGGACCCCTCCTAGGAAAGGACTGCTAGACCTCATGTGTGGAAGGAATAAGGTTGGAAGGATCTTTTACAAAATGACGTGTGCATATCATGCATACATGTATCAATTACTTGCTCATGCATCATACTAATAACCTTGTCTTGTAGCCATCATAGCTCCATCCAAACCCTCATGGAAGAGAAGAGGCAACTGATTTGCTAGGAAAACTTAGATGCCAAGTTTGAGTAAAAGAACTAGTCCAATCATGGAATCGAACATACCACTTGAAGTTTTAAAGAGGCTAATGGTTGACTTTAATCACAATATGGAAGAGAGGATTGTCAAAGAAGTGAACAAGCGGGTTAATAAGATCTTAAACAAAGGTGACACATCTACTAATAAAGTTGACAAAGGAAAAACACCTATAAAAGTCCCTCAACTAGTAGTGATTGACGATGATTTGTTTAGGATGAAGGCATACCATGAGAACAAAATGGCTAAGGACATGCATAGTGCCATAGTTGTCCCTGATAAGGCTACAAAAGTTTGGAAAAAGAATACTTAATTCAATAACTTTGCTAAACAACTAGAGAAAATATAAAAAGCTTTGGGTACTAAAGGTTTAAAGAAGGGAGTAGACAATGAAAATTGCTTGCTCGTAAGCCCAAGAAACTACTAGCTAATTTTTGCATGCCTGAGCTGCTGAAGTTCACTGGAACCTAAAATGCAAAGAACCATATCCATTCATATGTGTTAGTCATGAAAGCATCTAGGGTACAAACTGATACAATGTTGAAGCTTTTCGAGTTATTGTTAAAAGGATATGTTAAGACATGGTACTTCATCCAACCAAAGACTATAAGGAAGATTGAAAATAGTTGACTAAAGCTTTTAAAAGGCACTACGCTTGCAATTCAAATTTTGAAAGTCATATTACAAGACTTAAAATCTTTGAAGCAGAAGACTGGTGAGAGCTTCAATGATTACATTAGGAGATGGAAAAAAATAACTTAAGAAGTAACCACAAGGCCTACTAAGAGAGAGAACAAGTCAGAATGATTGTGAAAGGGTCTTTACTAGGGATTAACACCACAAGTAGAGCAATGTTAGTTAGGAATTTTAACGATCTTTGAGAAGCAGGTCTACAAGCTGAAGAATTAGAGTTTGAGTAAAAAAGGTAATATGGGGGAAGAAGAAGCACCCCGTCCTAGGCCCAAGCAAAAGGGAACAAGATGGTTGATGTTAATGCTAGGGCACTAAGACAGTTTACTGATTTGGGAATGCCTCTATCTAAGGCATTCAAGAGGTTACAAAAGAAGGGGGGTGTTGAAGCCTTTAACACTTAGACAACCTCTTAATCCACTACCTAAAGGGTATAACACCAATGCCTGTTGTGCTTTTCATTAAGGAAAAGGTCATACCACTAAAGGACTATTACATATTGAGGCATGAGATTTAGGGCATTATCGATAATAAGACAATTATTCCACCAAACTTTGGAAGGCCTGGCATCCGAGGAAACCCTCTTCCAAACTATCATAATGTTCTTCCCCTAAATCAAGAGACTTTTATGATAGATTATAGGATTCCTGAAGAAGTTGTTATGACCACTATAAAGGAGGCCACAAAGGTTTTAGTAATTTGACTATAAATCTATAAAAGAGCTCAAATGAGGAGACATAAAAAGTGCAAAGAGGTAGAATGATTCAGCTATGGGAAGAGAGAGATAAAGAAAAAAAATGAAAAAGTGAATCATATTACTCATAGTGGGAAATTTTATCTTGATAAGGAAGCCCCCAAGGAACCAAGGGTTGAAAAAGGGATAGATGAACTTGTGGTAAAGGGGAAAGTGGAGGATGATCCCATTGTAAAGTCATTGAAGAAGGTACTAGCTCATATTAGTGTATGGGAACTACTTATCACCTCTAAGAAGTGTAAGAAGGCTATGATAGAAGCTTTGTCTAGTTTGATCATTTCTAGTGAAACTATTCTAAGAGATGTTGTTGCATTGGTGACTCATAAGGGCAAAATCACCTTTTCAGGTGAGGATTTGCCACTAAAGGGAAAGGATCAAAATTTAGCTTTGTTCATCTGAGCTAAAGTGAAAGGAAGGCGTACTCCATGTGTGATGGTGGAGGACGAATTTAAGATTAACATTTTCCTAGCAAAGTTATTGCATAATTTAGGGTTGTCTGAAAAGGACTTGCAAGCTTCTGATAGTATCATTAGGGCCAACGATGATAGTAAAAGGCTAGCTATAAGTGTATTCAAGACTATGGTGAAGGTAGGAGTAGTCAAGGCCATAGTGGAGTTCACAATCATAGACATTTCGATTACTTTCTCACTTTTGTTAAGGAGGCCATGATATCATCCTCTCGGTTGGGTGCCTTCCACTACAAGTCAAAAAAGTTAAGATCCCTTACAGAGGAGAGATTGTCACCATCTATGTCTAGATTAGACAAATTGTATCAACTTTGAGTATGGTTGTTCTACACCTTTAAGGATTTCAAGGCACTGGAGTCACAAATAAATGGATTAATCCGAAAGCAATGAGGATTATGAAGAGCATAAACTTCCTTTCAAGAAGGGGTTAGGGAAGAATTTAACTAGCATATCAAAGTTCTCGGAGATTCCTACCTAGAATACTATGAAAGGATTAAGGTACCATGATGAAAGGTCAGAGCAAGAAGTAAGAGATTTATGAGGGCCATTGTTAGATTTCTTTGTGAAGGAAGGCAAAGTTCTCGAAAAAATGGAGCAAGGAACTACTCTAAGTGAGAAGCCATTAAGCAATGACATGGATGAACTTAAGAAAGCATTTTTTTTTAGCTAGATGTTGGCAAATTGAGGTATCATAATTATCAAAATTTATTGAAGGAGAATGATGGTAAAAAGAAAAAGAATCTGGAGGGAAAATAGGACACAAAAATATTGGATGGTTAGGCATTAGGTTAGCATGTAGTTATATATAGTCTTCAGTATATATGGCTGTGGAAGGACAAAAAGAAGGCCATTGATGAAAAGAGGGAGAAATATGCATTAGAGTAGAACTTTTAGGCCACTAGGGAAGACATGTAGAGAAAGGGTTCGACTTGCTAAAGTGGAATACATCATTTGTGGACTTAGAATGAGGGTGTAGTAAGCCTTGTAACTTCACTGAAACTGCTTATATGAAGATAAAATTGGAAGACACTGAGAACATGATTGTGAACTCCATTGAGGAAGTATGTGGTAAGGAAAAGAAGAATTTTATGGTTGAAATTGAGCCTACCATGGTAGATGAAGCAATACTATGGGCATAATTTTTGAAGATTAAGCTAGAGGATGTTCAAATGAAACAAAGTTTTAAATCTGTTGTCAAGGTTATTGTTGGAATAAATGATGGGAAAGAGGCAGATCCTGTGTAGAATGTTTATCTTGAGGTTTTGATTGATGGAGTGAAAGATGAAGAAGAGGAGAAGGCTCATACAAAAGAAGCTCTAGTCAACCAACCAGATGAAAAAGACTTTCTTGATATTACTGATGTTCTTATTTCTAGTCTCTTTGAGGACGATGATGTATTTCTTTCTAAGTTTAAGGCAATGAATGATGAGTTTACTTACTTGTGTGATGTGTTTTTTGATGGTAGAGTGTATGACATGCATCATTTAATGAGTATATTTAACATTAATTATATGTATACTAATACATTTAACCTTGGCACATAAGAGAATCCAAAGATGTTGTTCATTGCCAGTGATGTAACACTAGAAGGGCGAAGAAAATTTGAACGACTGCTCAAGAAATACTAGAGGGTTTTACCTGAATGTACAAAGACATGCTAGCGGTCGATAGGAGAATTATAAAACATAGAATCCTAATCTACCCACACATAAAGCTAGTGAAATAGAAACTGTGAAAGATGAGACTCAAATGTGCCTAGTTAGTTAAGAAAAAAGTAGCAAAGCAGTTGAATGCCAAGTTCTTAGAGGTGATAGACAACCCAGAATGGTTAGCCAACATAGTGCTAGTACCGAAGAAGGATAAGAGGGTGAGGATGTATGTCGACTACAGAGATATGAATAAAGCATGCCTAAAGGATGATTTTCCTTTACCACACATAGATGTGCTAGTTGACTGCACCATAACCTATGTCGTGTATTCCATCATAGATGAATTCTTTGAGTATAACTAGATTCTCATGGCTATCATAGATAAGGTGAAAAGAATTTTTATCATAGAGTAAGGGATTTATTACTATAAGGTGATGCCTTTTGGGCTAAAGAATGCAAGGACAACGTACCAGCGAATGGCAACTGCCCTATTATATGACTTCATCCATAAATAGGTGATAGTGTATGTGGATGATATGATAGTGAAATTAGACACTAAGGCAGGACATTTAATACCATTGGAAAAGGTTCTAAAGAGAGTTGATGGATACAATTTGAGGTTAAATCCTATGAAGTGCATGTTCGAGGCCACCTCCGGTAAACTATTGGGATATATAGTCAGCAACAAAGGAATCGAAATGGATTAGTATAAGGTAAAAACTATTCAAGAAATGCCTACACCTAAGATAGAAAATGAGGTATGAGATTTCTTAGGTCATTTATAGTATATCAGTAAGTTCACATTAAGATTGACTCCCATCTGTGAACCCATTTTTATGTTGTTAAGGAAGAATCTGCTGATATAGTGGAATGAGTAATGTCAAGAGGCCTTCAAAAAGATAAAAGAGTATTTGACTAACTCACTAGTGTTGAAGTCACCAAGGCCCAAAAGACTTTTAACTTTGTATCTGACAGTAGAGGATAATTTTGTAGGTGCAATGTTAGCTTAAGAAGATGAAGCAGAAAGCGAGCATGCAGTATATTACCTCAACAAGAAGTTGTTGTCTTATGAAAACAAGTACAATTAGGTGGAGAAGACCTGTCAGGCACTGGTTTGGGAAATAAAAAAGCTAATGCATTATTTTAGTCATACTCAATGGAGGTGATCTCGAAGCTAATCCCAGTTAGATACTCTACGAGGCCCCTCCTTAATAGGAAGATTGACAAAGTGGTTGATCATGTTGACTAAATTTGATATTAAGTATGTAGCTAAGAAGGTGATCAAATGATGGACAATCTTATAATATTTGGCATAATAACCATTATAGAAGAAGAATCTAAGTCTCCTTAATTTCTAGATGAGGGGCTAGGAGCAATTAAACCTCTAGGGTGGAGAGTTTACTTTAATGGAGTAGTGACCTAGGAAGGGGCAAGTGTAGGGGTAATTATGATTTTTCCTGAAGGAGAACTCTTTCCTGTAGCTAGAAAGCTTGATTGCAAGGTGACTACTAGCATGGCTGAGTATAAAGCATGTGTTCTAGGACTTAAACTCCTAAAGCAAATAAGGGTTAAGGCAACAGAGGTGTTTAAGGATTCACTATTGATCATTTCACAGATAATAGATGAGTGAGAGTTGAAAGAAGAATGTGTAGGACATACCTAGAGCATGTAAAAAGGTTGATGCAAAATTTTTAAAGGATCACATTATATCATCTACCATGAGAAGAAAATGGAATGGATGATGCTTTGGCAACTTTTATCTCTATTTATGAAGGGCCTAGGGTATTGCCTATGAAGCTTATCACACTCCAGTTTGGGACACTATGTTACATGGGGTGCATATGTGATGTAGGTGTCAGTGGAAAATCACCCCTAGTATTTCGATATAAAAAGGTACTTAAAAGACGACAAATACTTAGAAGGGGCTGCAAATAAGGATAAGGACATGATCTAAAAGCTGTCTTCGCAATTTATGGTGTATGATGGTGTAATATATAAGAGAATGTCTTCGCAATTTATGGTGTATGAGGTTCATTTGTAATGCTTGGCTAAGGAAGAGGCCCATAAGGTCATGGAAGAAATACATGCAAGAGTTTATGGTCCCCACATGAATGGTAAAGTGTTGGCAAAGAAGATTCTAAGATTGGGATATTACTGGACTACTATAGAAGATGATTATATTCAAAATGTTTGGAGCTATCATGAATGTCAAATTCATAGTAGGCTTAACTATTCATCATTGACTGAGTTATAAAATTTGGCTTTGCCTTAGTTGTTTACAACATGGGGCATTGATGTAATCAAAGAAGTTAAATGGGCTTCTATTGCGGGGCATAAGTATATTGCAGTAGTAATGGACTACTTCTTAAAGTAGGTAGAGGCTGAAGTCTTCGGTAAGTTGGGCGCAAAGCAAATGGCATGATTTATGGAGAAGAACCTCATCTGCCTCTATGGTCTTTTGCACCATATTATTATAGATAATGGGGTCCATATCCAGGCAGAGGTCAAGGACAAGTTGGAAAAATATAGCGTGATCCTCCATAAATCATCACCTTACAAACTGTAAGCTAATGGAGCAGTGAAAGTGGCAAACAAGAATGGTAAGAACATTCTTGCCAAGATGGTTGAGACATACAAAGATTAGTTTGAGAAATTATCGAACCATAGCAAGGACATCAACTTGGATGACACTATACTCTTTGGTGTATGGGATGGAGGCAGTATTACTAATTAAGTTAGAAGTGAAGTCTTTACGAGTATTAAACGAATCTGACATCTCCAAGTACCAATGGGTTAGAAGTAGATTTGAACCATTGGCTCTACTAGATGAAAAAAAAATACTAAAAGCCTTATATCATAAAATTGTATCAAGCCAGGGCAGTCCGCTTATTCAATAAGAGGGTCAAGCCAAACGTGATAAAGGTTGGTGATTTGGTACTAAAGGCAGTTCGACCATAGACTTAGGATCCCTAAGTGAAATTCAAGCCAAATTGGGAAGGCCCCTATATGGTCATGCAAATCTACTCAGGTGGAGCAATGAAATTAATAGATATGGATGGGAATGAATTCACCAAGCCACTAAATTTAGATCAGCTCAAGAAGTGTTTTGTGTAAGGTGTGAAAGAAAGAAAAGGAAAAAAAAAACAAGAAAATAGTCTGCTAAGTCAAAAAACTAAAAGGTAAGCTTAGGTAAAAGTTAGGGTGTATATAAAAAAATAAAAAAAAAAAGGAAAAACCTCACTAAGTCAAAAACCTGAAAGGACAGCTTAGGCAAAAGTTAGAACATAAAAAATAAATAAAATAGCAAAAGTCAAAAGAGTATGATTGACCACTATGGGACCATCAATAGGATAGTTGAGTGACAATAAAGAAGAAAATGATGTATGAGTGGAGAGTCAATAAGATAGAGACATTGGGCAAGATAATTAGATAATCTAGTGTGATAGTGTTAAAAGCAAAAGTCATGCATGCAATTAATATACAATGTGCAAAGTGTAAATGGTTGTGTTAAGCATAATTTCAAACAAAAATGCATTTGCACAATTAAAGTGAATTCACTCTTACATGTCTTTGAACTATAATTAAAACCCTTTTTCTCTCATAAATTGTAACACCCCTATCTACATTCATTGGCATTATCATAAGAACAAATTCATTGCTTAAATGATATGAAATCCTACATGAACATATGCATTGGATAAATGATCATTTAGATACGTGAATTGGATAAGCACGATGATGACACATGCACTATTGCATTTGGGACACTTGAACATATATGTAGTGTTTGTATAGTTGCATGACAAATTGTTTTATATTGCGTGCTTGTTATAGCATCATAAATAATGGTGTTATAGAGCCTATTTTAAAGTATAAGGAGCATCTAGGAATTAGGAGATGGATGGAGGTGCTTAAGGAGTGAAGAAGAGGGA
>CATIWR010011829.1:0-45266 GCA_949677035.1 Omphalea diandra
TAGATTTTCTTTGTGTGAGTGTAAAAACAACAATTGTTTTAATTGTGTGTCTGTTATTATTGTATGAGTAGATTATGTTTTATAATATATATATATATATATATATATATATATATATATATATATATATATATATATATATATATGATTGAATTGTTACATGTTACATGAAAATATAAGTCAAGTGAGAATGATTGAATCGTTACACGTTACATGGGAATAATATTATTATGTTCTATTTCATGTTTATATGATTGAATTATTACATGTTACATGGGAATACAGGCCAAGTGCGAATTAAATGCCCTTAATGATTACTTGGCATATCATTTATGAATAAGCACTTGCATATAGAACTAAAAGAGATATTGTGACCGACTTGTCAAACACTTGCAAATCATAAGAAGATGGACCAATAGGTCCCAAATCATATGTCAAATGAATTACAGGAAGATGGACCAATAGGTCCCAAATCATATGTTACATGAATCACATGAATATCACGGGAGCAATGTTTGCCTTGCTCGGTCACGACAAAAGAAAACTATTGCATACTTGCAATGTATCTTGATGATATTTGATTATAGATTATGCCATGAGGATTTGATTATTATTTTTATTCACTCAGTTGCGACTTACCAAATCACAATTATTTTTTAGATACTGAAGCATAGACTTTGGACACTTTGGTACATAAAGTTTTGCATAGAGACATATGGACCACAAGTCGTCGGCTGAATTCCAACTCTCTCTCCTTGCGTCATGTACATACATTTGATAGGAACTAGTTATGGTCACTAGTCTTGACAATAGTTAACACATGTGTACATTAAATACATATGGGATTATATATGTATGATAAATAAACCTTAATGTGTATGCATTTCTGAACATGAAATGCCATGATTTGCAACTGAAGACGATAGTTACAGTTGATGGTATCAGAGGATTCAAGCACATGCGGGGCAGATGTGCAAATCCCGGTATGTATGATATCGTGGGGCCGACAGGCAAATCTCGGATGTTGAGTGCTCTGATAGGTACCAGTTGTAGCCACGTTATGACGTTACAATTTATGGTATCAAAGCTGATTTACAAATGAGAACAATGGATGTCACAATTATTAGTTTAACAAATGAATTTAGATGTTACAGTTTTGGTATCAGAGAGGGCTCAAGCATACGCGGGGCAGACGTGCAAATCCTGATGTGTATGATATCGCGGGGCCGATGGGCAAATCTCGGATGTTGAGTGGTCTGATAGGTACCAATTGTAGCATTACAAATTGTGGTAGAAAAAAAAATGGTAACATTCAATGGTATCAATGGTTGTTACAATTATTGTTATCATAGTAAATATGAATACAGTCGTTACATGACAAGTGTCCCAGGTGTCCTTTGGAAGACAAAAATCACGATGGAAACTTGTGGATAGCAATCGTGATTCATGAAGAAGAAGATAGACATTTTGGCATATGAATTCGCGTCCTAAGTCGTGCCCTGTATAAGAAAAATTATGACCGCTACTTTTGTAAGCAGGTGAAAGGCAACAACTATATTTTCCTGGTGAACCAATGAGAAGATGACACATAGACTAGTCGTTAAACACAAACAGAGATTTCAACTGTAATTTTTTTACTCCAGTATGGAAATTAGAAAATCACGACCGTGAAAGAGTAGTAGTGACAATGAATGAAGTCTGACAAGTATTTAATGTAAAATCTGCCTAGCATACTTTAGAGATTTGCTACCAGTTTTATTGCAACATCTCTTTGGTGGGTAAAGGCTATAAATAACTCACCAAACAGATGTAAATGCAAGAGAATTCTTTAATTTGTAACCAAACTCTTGCAATTTTGCTACTTAATCTTTTTTATTCTTTAAGTGATTGTTTAGTGTGAGCATAAACACCATTTGTAATAGGTTTAAGTGTGAGCCTATAAAAACACTAGAGAAAAGTTTTAGTGTGAGCTTGAGAAAACACTTGAGAGAGGTTTTTAGTGTTAGCCTTGGAAAACACTTGTAATAGGTTGTTTTGTGAGCCTTTGAAAACAGAAAGTGTAAAAGTTAGGTGTGAGCTTGAAAAACACCATTTGAGTGAGTAAAATACCCAATTGTAGAGAATTGGAGAGTGGACGTAAGGTTGGTTAATACTCAAACCATTATAAATCTTGTGTCTCTCTTCTACTCATCTATCTTTCTACTTTTTTATTTTAATTTTTTATACACCAATTCAACCCCCCCTTCTTGGTGCCTAGGGCCAACGTGACTAATTGTCCATCGCCTCAATTCTTGTTGGTGAATTTTCAATGCTCGTTGGATCATCCAACTCTTGTTGGAAAACTTTCAACTCCTGTGCTGAGGTCCAGTTGCATAACTCGTGTCACATAAATTGTCCAACACTTATCGTGAGTTATCCAATAGTCGTTGAATGTTCACAACATCCATTTAGAATTTCACAATGCTCATTGAATGTGCACAACTACATTTCTTATACAAAAACACTTGGGGTCACATATCCTCCAATCATTCATACAATTTTCCCTCTATAGGATACAAAAACACTAAAATACAAACATTAGAATTTCTCATGGTTTTGTCAGTATTTTGTTATCATTCAAAACACATAATTTAAAGTAGAAAAATAATGCTAATGCCTTAGGGTCACATGTTCTTTAAACATTTTCTCCTCTGACATAACATTCTTTTTTTTTTTTTTTAAATGATGACAAAACCAAGATGTTTTGATACCAAAAATACAAAACATAAAACACAAAGGATATAAAATGTTATAACATAAAAATACAAATGATGTTTACAAGGCTTGATATCACATATATCATATAGGATACCAATTATTGGATATTAAACACATACTAAATATTATCTTACCAAAGGAGTTTAAACAAGTATATCCAATCAGAAGAGTGAAACCAAACAAATACCAATTTAAGCATTCAACCATTTAATCAAAGCATCCATAAAAATTCTCGCTCTTTTTGTCATTATGACAAAAAGATAGAGTAGGTATTCTCCCCCTTTTGTCAAAAGTAAAAGCAAGATACTCCCCTAAAAGAATTTTGATCAACATTCTCAAAGTAAACACTTAAAATACAAAACACTTGGTGAAAGAAAACTCCTCCTATCTATATGTTATCTTCTAGTAAATCTCCTAAGATATTCAAACAATAATTCAATTAACATACTTGGGGGGCACATGTTCTATTCATATGTTGAGAAAAGCAAGAGAGGAAGAATAACTAATAGAGTTCATAATTCAAACCCCTTTAGGACAAACATGGCAAACAACAAAGAGGATAGAGATACGTTACAAATTATGATTCCAAAAATACAAATGTCCTCTTCAAATTTTGTAACTCCCTTCGACATTTGTTTCTCCATTTTGAGTAGAGGGTGGGAAGCTTCAAAACCTACAAAATTACACTTTCTTTGGTACCCATTTTATTTTGGGTCCATAGGGATTAGCATCATAAACATGTTCATCTCTCAATCTAGCATAACAAAAGTATTCTTTATGGCCATATTTTCCATAATAAAAATATTTACAAATGCTTTCGTAAGCTCTTATATAGAGCAAGTGTGAGGTGGCATCCTAAAGGATTGATGCCTAAAACATGAATGGACCTTTGCATTCTTAATTTACTTGATTCCATAAATAAAGGCATGGTTTACTTTTAGCCTATGAGAGTGACTGTGTGAGCAGTTTTGATAATGCATATGTGACTTTTGTATATACACTCTAGAATGAGTGAGATCATGTGTAATTTTTCTTTTAATTGCTGAGTGTAGCACATTTTGCCTTCTTAGCTTATAAAATGCATACATAATAACATGATTAGCCCTTTTCTTAGGCTTTTTAGTGTATGCATGTGCTAGTGTTGTCCATTTAGGTTTTGCATTAGCATTAGCCTTTTGTGAAGAGGTTTGTGATTTAACACTTTAGATACTACGTGTTCTAAGAAGTAAAGCTCTAACAAACACAGTTTTAGAAATGGAGGAAGAGGCATGATTATATCTAATGTCATGTTTCACACTATTATCTCCTTGAAAGCCCAAAAGTAAATCCAATTTTTCTTTTCCTTTAATAAAATTTGAAATAGAGTTTTTCATGTCAAAAAACTTTTTTTTTAAACTGTTATTTTGTTTGGAAAGAGTTTCATAAAATTTCTTTTCAAACTTAACTCTTCATTTTCTCTTTTCAAATTATTAAGTTTTAGGGCCTCAATAAGATTTTCTACTGTGAACATATTATTGATATCATTTTTGAGTTCATATACCTTATTTGGAGAGCCCTTATTCAATTAATCCTCCATGGCCATTAGACATCCAGCTTTTGCTTTCTTTTTGGCCTTTCTCTTCTTTATCTTTTTGTTGCAGGAGAATTCATCATCACTTGTGGATGTGAAATTCATTAAGCTCATTCTCCTTCTTTCCTCTTGACAGTGGTCTTTTTGCTCTATTGACATATTGCTTCCTCTAGTTTGAGTTTGTCCATTATTGAGAATGCTTCTATAGTAAGAAGACCTAATGGTTGTCATGATCATATCTCTTTGGCACTTAAGTTTTAAAAAAAGGTTAGGCTATAATACCAAATATTAGAATGAATGGTAGATAAGATAACCCAAGAGGGGGGGAAGTGAATTTGTTTCTAAACAAAAATACAAACAATAATAGAAATAACGGAAGCCACACATACAAATCAAGACAAAGATTCAACAATGTGTCTACTCCACTCTCCAACCTTTCACTTAGGCCTTTTTATTCTTTTCCCAAGCTCAAGAACAAAATCTTCCCTTTTCTAGGCTAAGGAAGAACCTTCCTTTTATAGGCTCAAGGACAATCTTTACAACTACTCTTTTTTACAAGGAACAAAAGAGTCAACCCAACCCTTGGCATTTTTATAAGTGCAATACCATCCTTTATAACCACTAGTAAAAAAAGATCTAAATAGTGTCAATGCCTATTAATAAGACAACAAATACACTTTTAGTGCTCAAGAAAATATACTCTTAAAAGAGTAACAAATACAATCTTACTGTACCTAAAATACAAGAGCAATACTAAAAGGTTTGCATAAAAAGTTTACTAAATATTTTACAAGTTGATCACAAAGTTTCATCAATTATTTTGAACTTCAGAAAAGCTCTTTATATACCCAAAATACAAAATTAGTTGTTGGAGTACCTAAAGTTAAGTCTAACAATTTTTCTTTAAACTAGCCATTAAAAGTGACAATGCACGTTGATTCTCAACAATTCTCATTGAACTTGTAACAGATAGCTCCAACGCCTATTGACAATATTTCAATGCTCATTGGCTTATGATCAATGCATATTGTAGATTTCCAAAAAACATGAACTTGGTGCTCTATTTTTCAAACTTTGCACAGATGCTTTCCACTCCTATTGAGGAATTCACAATGCCCATTGGTAATGCCTTCAATGCCTATTAGAGAAGGACTAATGCCCCCTTCTAATTCTAGAAACTTTAGCTCAATCTTAGGCACTTTTTCAACACCTATTATGAATGTGCAATGCCTATTGTGGGGACAAGATTAATGCCCATTGTGAAAACACAACCCTCATTGTAAGGTTCAATGTGCACATCTATGTTTGACTAATAGTCTAATGCCCTGATGCCTATTAGTGAATTTTTAATGCTCATTGAATCGTCCAACGCCCGTGGCGAGGTTTGGAATGCATAAATTGTGTCATACCATTTGTCCAACGTTTGTTTTGAGTTGTTCAATACCCATTAAATGTTCACAACACCCGTTTGGAATCTCATAACACCCATTGAATGTGCACAATAACACCTCTTATACAAAAACACTTGGGGCCACATATCCTTAAAATCGAAACATTCATACCATTCTCTCCCTATAAGATACAAACACATTAAAATACAAAAATTAGAACTTCTTAAGGAATTGTCATTATTTTGTTATCATTCAAAACACATCATTCAAAGTAAAGAAGTAATACTAGTGCCTTAGGGTCACATGTTCTTTAAATATTTTCTTTCTTGACACAACACTGTTTACTTGAAAACTTACTTTAACATATGCACACTATATTTAATAAAAAAAACCTTCACATAAAAACATGACTTGTATATAAACATGTAGATCATAACATAGTCAAATAATAAATATCATGAAAGTTTTAAAACACATATTTTCCTCCCTAAATAGGTCATGTACTCAAATCAACTAGTGATTTGAGCATATGGAAATGAGTATTTATATTGATCAGAGTGATTTTATGAATATTCAACATTAATCCTTATAAAAGACTTATGTAAATTTTGAAAAAATATAGCAAATAAGGGTGAGTGAAAACAATCACAAAAAACTAAAAAAAAAAAAAAAAAAGGAAATAAGGTGTTTAAGCTTTTTGCTAAGCCTCAGATGGATAGCTTAATATGAAGTTATCTTTGAGAGCTTTGAAATGGATATTAACCCTTTAGGAATTAAGAGAAACTTACTTTATCATTGAAACAGTCAAATTTTATTGAGATTTGAAGCTTTTACAACTTTAAGATATAGATTCTATAAGTTCTGAAAGATTTTATGATGATAAAAATATGGTCTTAGTTAGCTTAAAGTAAAAAAAGAAAAAGAAAAAGAAAATAAAAAAAGGAAAGATAAGAAAATGAAAGCTTATATCAGGATAAAAAAAAAGAAGAAGTAAAACTAAGGTGTAAGAATGTTTTATACCTTTTATTAAAATGTTTTTCATAGAGGAAAAATAAAGATTTTAATGTAAAATAGTATGGTTTTTAGTGTGATGTCTAAGTTTTTTTTTTTAAAAAAAAGAAAAGTTTAAGAGGAAGAAGATGAGGAATAATGTATTTGTTTGTAATTATCCCTCAATTGTCCCTCTTATCTTATGAAAAGTTATTTTTTGACCCTAAAAAGGAAAGGCTCTCCTTTATTCAAGAAAGAAAGCAGGTAGAGAGATCATTTTAATCTCCCATGTAGTATGTGATTTTCTACCTAGATTACATAATGTCAATGTGGATTTCCAAATCATCCATGTAGATACAAATATATCTATGTATGTAATATATCTTTAGATGTTCAAAATATCCAAATACATGCTTTAAGATCTACACAAATTACTTATATCATTTATATATGTAAGACACAATATGGATAAAAAGACTTTATCACATACTTACTAAATATTGACTTAAAATTAAACAAACCATATACTAAAGTACATATACACCACATTTCCATAAGTTATATATAATGATTAAATGATATCATAGCTCACTCCATCAACTTACATAAAGATGTATCATCACAGTATGTAACACTTCAAAACATTATAAATCTTCATAATCATGATGCATCTTTTAACTTGAAAACTTGCTTTAATATGTACATACAATATTCAATCAAAAACCTTTTCGCAAAATATGACTTTTATATAAAAATGAAGAACACAACATAGTCAAATACAAAATATCAATAAAGTTTTTAAACACATATTTTCCTCCCTAAATAAGTCATCTACTTATATCAATTAGTGATACAAGCATATGGAATGGAGTATTCACATAGATCAAGAGTGATTTATACATATTCAACCTTTGTCCTTGTAAAAGACTTTTGTAAATTTTGAAAAAAATAAAGCAAAATAAAGATGAGTGAGACCCATCACAAAAGAAAAAAAAAAAAAAAAAGGAAATGAGGTGTCTAAGCTTTTAGCTTGACCTTTAGATGGATACCTTAATATGAAGTGATCTTTGAGAACTTTGAAATGTAGATTAACTCCAAAAGAGTTAAGCAAAACTTACTCACAGTAAAACTTTCTTTAGGTTTGAAGCCTCTACACCCTTAAGATATAGTTTTTATAAGTTCAGAAAAAGTTTATAATGATCAAAGTATGGTCTTGATGGGCCTAAAGTAGAAACAAAATTGAAAGATAACGAAATGAAAGCTTATATTAGGATGAAAAAAAATGTAAAATTGAGGTGTAAGGATGATTTATGCGTTTGTAAGGATTATTTATGTGTTTTCTTAAAGTGATTTTCATGGAAGAGAAATAGAGCTTTCAGTGTAGACTAGTGTGATTTTTGGGGTAATGTCTCTAAGTTTTTTATTTTTTATTTTTAAAAGAAAAGTTCAAGAGGAAGAAGATAAGGAATAATGTAGTTGTTTGTAATTATCCCTCCTTACCTTAAATCATCCCTTTTATCATACTGAAAGTCCTTTTCTGATCCAAAAAATGAAAAGCTCTCCTTCATTTAAGGAAAAGAGTAAGTAGGGAGATTATTCTAATCTCCCATGTATGACATGATCTTTTGCCTAGATAACATAACTTCAATAGGGATTTACAAATCATCCAAGCAGATACAAATATATATATGCAAATAATTTATTAAGATGTTCAAACTGTCTACATAAATCATTTGGCATCTACACAAATCACTTTTATCATTTACATAAGACAATATGGATAAAGAGACTTTACCACGTACTTATTAAATATTGACTTAAAAATTAAGCAAATCATATATTGATAGACATATAAACCATAGATTTATAACTTATATATAATGATTAAGGGGTATTGTAGCTCACTCTAAAAAGTTACAAGAAGATGTATCTTTATGGTATGTAACACTTTAAAACATTATAAATCTTCATAATCATGATGCATCACATAACTTGAAAACTTACTTTAACATATAAATGTTATATTCAATAAAAAAAACCTTTTCACAAAACATGACTTGTATATAAACATAAAGATCATGACATAGTCAAATACTAAATATCATGAAAGTTTTAAAACACATATTTTCCTCCCTAAGTAGGTCATCTTCTCAAATCAACCAGTGATCTAAGCATATGAAAAGGATTATTCATACATATCAAGATTGATTTATGCAAATTCAATCTTTATCCTTGTAGAAGACTTTTGCAAATTTTGAAAACATAATGCAAAATAGAGATGAGTGAAAACAAGCATAAAGAATTGGAAAAGAAAAAAAAGGAAATAATGTGTCTAATGTTATAGCTTGGCCCTTAGATAGATACCTTAATATGAAGTGATCTTTGAGAGCTTTGAAATGGAGATTAGCTCCTTAAAAGTTAAGGGAAACTTATTTTATCAACAAAATTGTAAAACTTTCTTTGGGTTGAAGCCTCTACAACTTCGAGGTATAGATTTTATAAGGTCTAAAAATGTTTATGATGATTAAAGTATGGTCTTAGCGAGTATAAAAGTAGAACTAAATGGAAAGATAAGGAAATGAAAGCTTATATTATGTTGAAAAAAAAAAGTAAAACTGAGGTGCAAAGATGCTATGCTTTTTCATAAAGTAGTTTTGATAAAGGAAAAATAAAGGTTTTAGTATAGAATAGTCTAGTGTTTGCGGTAATGTCTCTAAGTTTTCTTAAAAGAAAAGTTTAAAATGACGAAGATGAAGAATAATGTAGTTATTTGTAATTGTCTCTCCTTACTTTAAATCATCCATCTTATATCATTAAACTTCCTTTTTTTTACCCTAAAAGGGAAAGGCTTTCCTTTATTTGAGGAAAAGAGCATATAGAGAGATTATTTTAATCTCTCATATAGGACATGATCTTCTACATAGATTGTATAACATCAACATGGATTTGTAAATCATCTGTGCATATACAAATATATTTATACTGATAATCTCAATATATATCCCTTATTCTTAATCCCATTAAAAAGTTCTAAGTGTCTTGGGTGATTAGACTTGATCATATAACTTTTTAAGATACTCAAAAACATCCATTTATCTTTTATAAGTCATATAAAAACCTATCATCATTAGGCTCATACCCTTAATCACCTTTTAGCATAAAAAATATTATGTCTACATTGATTAGCTAGGTTGTTTGACCTAAGCCTTTATAAGCACAACTTTGTTTTGGCATGGATACTTATATTTATCCTTTGTTTTAGCATGGGCACTTAGATTTATCCTAAGTGCACGTTCAGTTACATATTTGGTTTAAGCCTTCTTTAGTTTGTTAAGCTCATCAAAACATGATTATGGTCATACATTGACATTTGTTTTTTTTTTCTTCCGTTAAAATACATTGTTAACAACATTATCCAATTTAAGGCCTTTCTTTAGAGCTGATTGAACTTTAGCACTGATACTTAGATCTTTTCCTAAATCTATTTAATAATTTTTTCTAACCTAAATCATTTCATATTGTTGAGTTCTTTTAAGTATATTCATGTCTATGTTTTTCTACTTTGAGATAATTTGAGTATTTTTCCTCATGTTGGTCACTCAAATACTTCATTTTACTAATTCGTTTTTAAATTATTCATAAGGACATCTTATGTGGAGTCTTTATTGTAGATGGGTAGTTTGCATATGAAATTAATAAAGCGAACCCATGTTTCATCTATAAGAAAGTACTTTGTCTTTTGGTATGTGTAGCTTACATGGAGGTCCTTATTACCTTTAAGATTGATGTAGGATCCTTCATGGTTAGCTCTGATCTTTTTTACTCTTCCTTCTCCTTTGGTTATTTATTACATAGGAACTAGCACTCTTATTTTGTTTGTTGTACTTTCACCCATTTTTTCAGTATTTGGCTACCTGTTCTCTATAAACATCCATTTAAATTTTCACTTATTCTCTTTTTCTTAATTGCAAGTCCATATTTCTTATGAGATTTTTATTCTTGTTGTTTAGACTAAGCCACCATATTTGGCAAGAAGAAAATTTAATATCTATTGGAATGACAACTTTTAAGTCATACATAAGGGAAAAAGGACTTCCCTTAGAGTATGTTTAAGTCTTTATTAATATGATTATAGCACATTGTATTTGGTTTCAACTAGCCTCTTTTTTAGAAGAAAAAGAAATAGAATTTCATTAAATAGGACCTACTATAGCAAAAAAGTCCTTAAGAAGTAGTAGCTTTACATCAATAGGTGTTTCCTCTACCTAAATGAATTCTATATCAGGATTATATGATGGTGCACTAAGTAATGAGCCACTTCATTTGCACTATAGAGAATAAAAATAAAAGAACAAAAGTAGAACAAACTAATCAAAGACTTAATCTCTTAGACAAGTATGTCGTGTTAAGGATCCTATGTAGGCAAACCATTTATGGAAACAATTATAGTAGATAAAATAGTAAAGTGAAACACTAAAGTCTTTATAATTAGAGGAGAAAAATTTGAACACAAGCTTTTTGACCCAATCATCATCAATTACCTAAGATGATTCCTAGCCACATAACCCAACTATGAACCATCATCTGAAATAAGGTAGCAACATAATCAAATTTGATATAGTAGTCAATAGGTGGCATCCATACCGAAATTGATAGAGGGACGTATGGAATTAAATAGGAAATAATAGATTCATGGTATTGTGAGATCAAATCAATTGCCATCTTTGGGACATTATAAAGGGAAATAACCCATTACTCAAAACAACCTTAATTTCTAGCCCATAAAATTGCCTATATAGGACTGCGACACACTCATATATTTCTACCTGACCAGAATTAAGTAAGCTTTGGAACCATTTATGAATGGACCTAGCAATACTCACCACCTCTAACATTTAGAGACCTAAGCACCATACATATGTCATTAACTTACAAAATAATAAAACATAAGGACATATCTCAGGCAAAGGTCATCTTCATGCATACTCATTTTCTTTCACAGATATTTGGTTAGGAGTGATTCTACTAATAATCACCAAAAAAAATGTTAAACTTGGTGAGATTCACATAGTCTAAGCTTTTTTTCCAATTGAAGAACTATCCATTAGAAGAGGCATCATAACTAGAGGTTGTAGAAGTAGCCTCAATTTGGCAGATGACATGATAGGTGCTTCAAATCGTATAACACCCTCTTTTATTTGCCTATCAGTATATTATATCCTAAAGTAACCATACATTGATTGGAATGTTGTGTATGTGAATGTCCTCCTTAGGCAAGAAAATAAAAACTAGGAGATCATAGTTCCACTTTCTAGCATTATTATCTATGATAGTTGATGCAATGGACTCCTCATCTAAAACTATAATCGAAGACCATAAATAACCCCTCACTTGTGGAGGCAACCATTTCTCCTTCCAAATATGAATATCTTGACTATCACTAATTCTCTAAAAAGTGTCATAAATAATTAGCTACCTTGCTTGAATAATACTCTTCTATACATGGTAGACCGATAACCAGGTTTCACTTTTAGAATACTAGTGAAGGGAAAATATCTTGCTTTGAAAATTTTTGCTACCATAAAGGAGGTGTCATGCATGAGATGCTAAAATTACTTCCCAAGCATTGCAAGATTAAACGTAGCAAGATCAAAAAATCCAAGCCCATCTTAGTCTTTAAGTGTAAAAGGTTTATCTCAAGAGATCTAATGAACACATTGATCCTCCTCTATTTGACTCCACTAGAAATGAGACCTCATAGGCTCAATATCATGATATAATGTAACAGGAAGCATAAAGTAAAACATAGTATAGGTTGGGAGTACTTAGATGACCACCTTTATCAGATGTCCTTTATTGGCTTTATAAAGTAATTTCTCTTTCCAACTTGGTAGTTTTCTCTAAATTCAATCTAATGATTTTGAAAACTTGCTTCTTTTAGTGCCCTATACTTATCTTGATTAACTCCTAACAATCTTCACTCTTGTCCAATCTCGAATCATATTAATTATCTTTGTAGTTACATTTCAACTTGCAAAGAGTTTTGATTTGTTAAGATTAACCTTTTGGCCCAATGCTTGCTCTAATTTTTCCAGGATTGAATGAAGAGCTACCCCTTCTGAGATGTTAGCCCTTATGAAAATTATATTGTCATTAGCGAAAGGGAGGTGTTAAATATGAGGATCACTTCTTTCCATTTTGATGTGTGGATCAAGCCTTGAACTTCAACTACCTTGATCATAAAAGAAAATCCTTTTACATATAATAAAAAAAAGGTAAGCTGATAAGAGATCCTATTAACAGATTCCTTAGAAGGATTAAAAACCTCAAGTGGATAGCCATTCATAAGTAAAGCATATGAAGTAAAAGACACATAACTTATAATCAAACAAATCCATGAAGTAGGAAAACCTATAGCCCCCTCATCATTTTCTCTAAAAAACCCATTCAACCTTATTATATTCCTTACTCATGTCTAACTTAAGTGCCAAAGAGTCCTTGCTAGTAGACTTTTTTTTATACATTAAGTGGAAAATTTCAGAAGCAATAAACAAATTATCAATTATTAGATAACTCGAAACAAAAGCACTTTGAGACTCATTAATAATATGTGGGAGAATAGATTTAAGTTTATTGGATACACACTTGGTTATAAGTTTGAAAATTACATTGCATAAGCTAATAGGCCTAAAATCTTTAATGAACTTTAGGTTTATTCATTTTAGGAATAAGTGTAATGAAAGTGTGATTTAGAGGTGTAGGATCATGACCATGATTAAGAACACCTAGTACAATTGATAAGACCTCATGTTTAACAAAATTCTTATAAAATAAAATAGGTATACCATTAGGTATTGGTGCTTTTGTAGGATGTATCTGACTAAGAGTAGTGAAAATATCCTCTTTTAAAAAAGGGTTGGTTAAGTGTTATACTATTTCACTTATGATCATCGACCTACTATATCTAGCACCATATCAAAATCGTAAGGGTAAGAGGTAGAGAAAAGCTTCTTAAATTAATTGGTTATAACCCATGACACCTTTTTATAACCATGGACCCACAACCCATCCCCTTTCCTAATTTGCTCAACTTCGTTACATAACCTTCTACCTAAAGTTGTTGCATGAAAGAACTTAGTATTTTTATCTATGTATGCCATCCATGATATACATGATCATTGGAACCACATTGTCTCCTTCTTCACCATTAGATTATCTAATTCTTTCTTTACTAGTTCCATCTCTCCTATAAATGGAGAAGTTGACACTCATTTTTTTTATCAAGCTAGTAATGTAATCGAAAGTAAAATCCACTGATGCATTTAATGTCTTCATATAATTTCATAACTTGTCCATAATCGATATACCTTACTTGCCCATGGTCTAACCCTCTCTAATCATTCCCTCACAATGAATATGTGATAGCTATATTTTTTTCAAATTGAAAATGCAACCTTATTTCCTTTGTTGTGACACCATAAGTCCTAAGCTCAATAAGATGGGGTAGTGGGCAAATTTTTTATGAACTAGGTGCCTTACACATCTATGGGGAAACAACTCCACTGCCTTTTCATTTGTAAAAAATCTATCCAATCTTTCCATTATTCAACCATGATTGTACTTCCTATTACACCATCTATAAGCAACTCTTTAATAACCCATATCCCTCAAACTTATTAAGTCCATAACATTTTAAAAGTTATACATCATTAAAAAAAATTATGCAAATTTCCTCCCATTTTTTTGTTCAATTGTAGAATTTCATTAAATTCTCCATAACATACCCAAACCATACCTCCTTATGTTGAAGACACATCAACAACTCCCACATTTTGTTTTTGGACTCAGGCCATTCATATATTATCAAAAAAACCATTCCCTCCTGATACAGTAATCAGACACCAAGTCATCAATATGATTCTGAGGAAAAGACTGCAGGGTAACATAAATAAACCAGTGTCATAGTAAAAGTAATCCCTCACTACAAGCCCTTCCTTCCCTTACATAATCCATACAAACATGCTATCAAAACCAATATTCCATTTAAGCTTCACTACTTCAAAAAGATTTAAGTCTTATTTCCATCAAGAAAACAAGATTGGGACCTTTAAGTTAAATGAGCTTGTTTAAGATTTTAACCGACCATGCATTCCTAAGTCCACAAAAGTTCCAGCGTAATGAATTCATGGCTACTAATGGGGCTAAAAATCAGCCTTTACTAAATAAAGAGAAATGTTTGAGTGATTAAAATAGTTAACTTCTTTAAATTTTTTTGATAATGTAAAACTATCCCCACTGTTTGGCTTTTGCTTTCCCTGCGCAACCATAGATTGCATAGTAGAATTAAGATGTTTCCTTCCCATTCAAACATTTAAGCTTGCTTTTGGACTACCTACTTAAGATGTTTCTTTCCCTCCATACATGTTGACAACACAAAATTAGTACCTATGGTAGTATAAACATCAACGAAGGAAAGCAATTGAGCTTTACTCATTGTATGTGGTACCACACTTTCTTTCTCAACCACCTCTCCTTGTACTTGGTTTGTATGTTGTTCATTAGCTTCCCTAGAAACATCCACACAAGTCGTATCTATCTCCAAAGGCTCATCAGTAACCATATCATTACCCTATGCACTATTCACCTAGTTTTAGTATAAAAAGCTTAGAGCAAACTCTGAGAGTTCCCTTCATTGCATCGGTCTCTAAACCTATTGCATCATCCCAATTAGGGCTTTTAGATGAAGCTTTTGAGTAGTACATTGTTTGCCCATAAAACAAAGAGACATTTTAACCCTATATTTATCAGTTCATAATTCCCCTATATCTATTGTGTCCAACTCATCAACTAATTGATTAACTACCGATATAAAAGCTAACATCCTGGTGCCAGATATAATAAACGAAACAAAACATAAGCTAATAATAAAAACCCCTAACCTAGCCTCTTAAAAGAGATGAAAACCTAACCCTAGGACAAATATCTCGTAAAGGAGCATAAAACCCTACACTAAAGGGACTAAGTCATCTAGCCTCCTTTTAGATTGGTGAAAACAATTTAATTTGTAACTTTAATTAGTTTGTTTGACTGAGGTGAGCTACTAAGGTGAAGCAAAGGTTGATGGGCAAGCCTTTACAATATTTCTTAAACTAGTCAAAGTTAAACTATTTTCCATTACAAAAGTTGCATATAAATTATCTATAAAAATCTTATGATTTATTATCAATGATGATGGTGAGAGAATCGGCCTGAGAAATAATCAATTGCCACAATGAAGAACTTTTTACGTCCAACAGCTCATGAAATTGATTCAAGCATATCCAAGCCCCATTATACTAGACTATGCATAGTGATCGAGGTATTTTAACGATTCAGTCAAAACTTTAAATAGTTTTAGCATTTTTAAATGAGTTCTTTGGCATTCTCCTTTATAGATGTCCAATAATATCTTTGGTAATTGACTTTCTAGATAAGGGTATCACTAACTGCTTGAGCCTTGCATATTCTTTCATAAATTTTTCATGAAACATGTTTCATGTCTTATTCTGTGATATATCATAAATTATTTCAAAGCTCTCATCAAAATTAGGAGGACTTAAACTATATCTCATATATCTCATAGGTAATCTATTTTTAGTTTTAATAAACCTTTGGTTTGTTTATGAATAATAAAATTATCCATCAAGCATAAAGATGACAACTTTTGACTCGACCCAGAGCAAATTCGAAATGACCCGAAAATTTTAGAATTAGGTAAGGGTCAACCCGAATGGGTAAATTAGTGACCCTACTTAATTAACCCAATGACAATAGAAAAAATAAATTTTATTACTATATATATATATATAAAGTAGAATAATTAAAATAAGAAAATAAACTTATTTTAAAAAAATATTTCAATTATTCATGTGAATTCAAATTTAAAATTTATTTTATTTTATTTTTTAAGTATGTTGATATTTTTACATTTTTATATTTTAATAAAATTATTAATTTTTACTATATCTTTTCATGTGCCTAAATTATAAATTTTTATTTCTAATAATAAGTTATTTAGTAAGAATAAATATTATTTATTGTGATAAAACAAATTTATCATTTTTATAAAATTATTTTTAACACATTTTTAAAATATTATTATGACAATAATTTGATGCTAATATATTGTGATAAGATATTATGATAAAAGAGTTAACACCAAAATTTATCTTAGATGCTCATTTGTTATAAGAAAAATTTTTGAATTAAAATTTTAGGGCTCAATAACTCAAAATACTCAAACATTTTTACAAATTTTCAATTGTATCCAAAGTTTATAATTGAGATAATTACATCCTAATTTAATGAATTGATTGTTTTAATTGTACCCTAAGTCAAAATCAGTATTTAGTGAAAAATATACTTAGATTTAGTTCACCCTCATATATTTTTAATTAGTTCAATTAGATTCAAAATTTAGTTTAAATTTTACGAAAATAATATTTTTATTTTTACTCAATTTAAATAATTCTTCACAAGAATATTAAATTGTTTTTAATTTTAGTTGATAAATAATTAATTTCACATTAATTTCATGTTTTTAATTCTAAAATTTTATTTTATATATTTAAATAATAAACTAATAAATCCATAAATTTTATTTCAAGGATAATTTTTTTAAAAAATGTTCAGGTTTATATCATGTAATAGATTTTTTAAATATTTTTTTTGAAGTTTTAATTTAAATGATTTAAATAGTTTATTATTTATAATATATAAATTAATTTTTAGTGAGTGATTGAAAGAAATTTTTTAAATGAGAGATTGAGAGATTTATAATTTATAATTTATAAATTTAAATTTTAAAAATTTTAAATTTAAATATAAAATTATCATATAAAAGTATATAATAAATTTAATTAAATAAAGATGAGATTAACTTGAATAAAAAATAAAATTATCATTTTAATTAAGCTCATGTAATTAGTTTTTAAATCTTTCTTAAATTTTTTATTTTAAATGAGTTAAATAATTTTTTATTTAAAATATAAAATTAAAATTTTAAGGAGAGATTGAGAGAAATTGTTTTTTTAAATGATATATTGAGATATTTTATGAATTATAAATTGAAATTTTAAAATTTTATAGATTTAAATATAAAATTAAATTTTTTCATGTAAAAGTATATATAATAAATTTAATTAAGCAAAAAAAAAAAGGATTAAATTGACTACAAAATAAAAGTATAATATTAATTGAGCTCATGTAATTAATTTTTTAAATATTATTTAATGTTTTTATTTTAAATAGTTTATATTTTTTAAGGAGAGATTGAAAGAAATTTTTTTAAATGAGAGATTGAGAGATTTTATGAATTATAAATTCAAAATTCAAAATTTCTGTTTTTTTATTTAAATTTAAAATTAAAAAATTCATCGTATAAAAATATATAATAAATTTAATTAAAAAATAAGATAAATTAAATGAAAATAAAGTACCATCTTAATTAATCTAATGTAATTGATTTTTTAAATATTTCTTAGAAGTTTTTATTCTAAATAGTTTAAAAAATTTATTATTTAAAATACAAAAATTAAATTTTTAAGATGATTGACAGAATTTTCTAAAAGATTGAAAGATTTTATGAATTATAAATTTAAATTTTTAATTTTTAGTTTTTAAATTTAAATATAAAATTATAATCACTATATAGAAGTACATAATAAATTTAATTAATTAAAAATTTAATTTAATTTAATAAAAATAAGTTATCATATTAATTAAACTCTAAACTTAATTTTAAATTTGATTGAACTAATTGAAAAAGTATAAGATTAATTGAGTATAAATATACATTTTACTAAATTCTGATTTTGACTTAAGATATAATTAAAATCAATTTATCAAATTAGAGTATAATTGATTTAATTTGAAACTTTGGATGTGATTGAAAATCCCATAAATGTTTGAAATTTTTAGGTCATTAAACTAAATTTGCACAATAATTTTTAAATAATTTAATACATAAAAGAAATTTACCACAAGTTTATTCATTTTTATAATAATTGTAGTAAATTTGATTTTTATCATGATAAACTCACATATTAAGACAAAATTAATTTTATTACATAAATTTTATTATAATACATAAAATTTTTTGTAATTAGTAATATGTTATCATTAAATATTATATATTTGTTTATAAATTAGTTTAAATTTTGATATATGATTTGAATATAAATTCTATATGGATTTCATTAAATTACTTGTTTTCATTATATATAGTGATTTACTTCAAAAATAAATTACATTTAATTTATTAAGCATTTAAATAAAATAAATTTTTGTAATCAAGTTTTGTTTTATATCAAATTTAACTAAAAATAATTTTTGAAAGAAAATTATTTTTTTCTTAATAAATTATGAGAAAATATTACATAAATAATAAAAAAATTCAAATGTATATTTTAAAATCAAATAAAAGATGACCCTTCCTAATTTGAAATTTTAATTTTAAAAGTAAATCCGAACTCTACCCGATCTAAATAGAGGCCAAATTGAAATGACGCCACCCGACCGTTTGACACGAGCATACTTCAATTCTAAAAGAATAAGATAGTTGATATTCTCAATCATATATATAGTCGCTACCTTCATGTGATGAGCACGCAAATGACAGAAATTTATAAAATGAAATACGCGTATTATACATATTACATAGATGAAGTGAATTCTAATTATTTTGTTTTTAATATTGCATTTTAAAATATTGTTGGTTTTTTTTCTTTGATGATGACCTTCCTTTACTCATAAAGACATTAATAAATATGAATACTTCGAATCTTTAATTAGGCCGTATCTACGTGAAATGCTGTGAATTCTTTTTCTTTTATGATTAGCTTCATTTACTCATGAAAACATCAATAATTTTGTTCAGAACAATGAAAATATCAATAAATTAATAAGGCACTAACTGTTTTTTACTTTGTGCGAATATGACCAGCAACAAATATTCATCTCACTGCGACACTCGTACTTAAATTTCCAATAGAATTGCATTATCTAGAACACTGAATATTATTACATGCTATATAGGAATGCTTTTCTTTAATAAAATGACTTGTTAAGTATGCATTTCTTCAAGCCATTGAGTTTGTCCAATCATCAGTTGAGCAATCAGCTATAGCCACATTCCTGTTCACATTTTTGTATGAATACCGCCTAGCTAACATCGCATAGATTATCAAATTTGCTGCAGCCAAGCTTGCAAGAAGCCAATAAAAATTGTCTAATCGACTACTGTTTAGGTCCTTCCCAAACCAACTCTTTCCATATTTTTCTGTAACATGATCCACAACTGTTATCATGAGACTACTAATGAAATTTGCAGCTCCAATCACACTAAGATAAAAAGCAATGCCCAAACTTCTCATGGAGTCGGGAACTTGATCATAGAAGTACTCTTGCAAACCCACTAGTGTAAATCCATCTCCAAAGCCCACGATTAGAAATTGTGGAGCCAACCAAAACACACTCATTGATAGTGAACCCTTCAGTGGATCCTTCTCCACAACACTCAGCCTCTTCCTCTCAACCAAAGCTGCAACTACCATTGTCAGAATTGAGAAAATCATTCCAATACCTATTCTCTGAAGGATTTTGATGCCGCGCTCATTCCCTGTCAGCCTTCTTAGAATAGGTACTAGGATCTTCTCGTAAATGGTGACAGAAATTATCATTCCAATGGCAGCAAGTGCATAGATAGAGGCTGGAGGTATCAAGAAACCATTACTAATCCTTCGATTTAGTGTGGTGCATTGCTTGATAAAGAATGTGGAGCTTTGTGCTATACATATTCCAAATGGTAAAACAGCTAGCCATATTGGGATCATATTGAGAATAAGCTTCATCTCCTCCACCTTGGTCACGGTTGCAAGTCTCCAAGGACTTCGTTTCTCAGCAACATTCTCATTGTCTTCTATAATAGCTGCTTTGTCAAGAAATCTGTAACCATATAATTGGAGTTAGAGTGAAGATTTTAAAATATTATAGCTATCAAACAGTAATCAAAAGACTCAAAAAGTTTCAGTAGCTTAATTACTTGAGATTTTCCGTATGGCACAGAAGCCTTCCTTGGTCCGTTTTCGACTTGGGTACTTCATAAAGCTCAGCAGGATTTGAAGGATTTGGAAAGTTTCTTTTCCTGATGGCTGCTACAAGAACCTGCAGCATTGGCGTCAATGGACTCCCTGTAGGTACCCGATAACGGTAAAATGGCCTTCCCATGATAAAGACAACTAGTGACAAAGCCATTACTGCAGTGAGAATAACATCTGCAGCACCCCAGCTTATATGGTCTTGTACATAAACAACTACGGTGACACCAAGTAGGAGACCAGAACAAAGGCCAAAGTTCCACCAGTTGAAATAAGACATCTTTTTCTTTCTTTCTTCAGTGTGATCATCGTCAAATTGGTCAGCTCCAAAACTCTCTAAAGAGGGTTTATGACCTCCAGTCCCCATAGAGATCAAGTATATGGCAAGAAAGAATACCACTTCATGAACTTTTCTAGGTTCTTGACAAACGCCAGTATCACATGCCTTGAGACTTGGGGAGAATTGGGAAATTGTTAACAGAATCAAACCCTGTTCCATTAACCATGATAAAAAACTGGACTATTACTGGTTATTCAAATAAATGCCATTCTTAAGTGCTACTTTAATCTTCTACATTCTAATAAACATGTCTCTGGATAGTCCTTCATGCACCAACAGTAATTTATAGTTATGAAATGAAACCCAAAAATCACCTTTCGATGCGCTGCTTCGAACTTCTAACGAGCCATTCTAAGTCCATTTATTTCCATTTGATTCTTCACTAACCAAGAAATATGCTATATTTAAACTTCCTTGGATTCGATTTTTTTTGTTTTTTATATAGGGAAAATATCTAAAGAAAATGAATAAGATGACAATAAAAGTGGTAATCTTTGACTTGATCCAAATTTGTTAAAAAAGAAGTTAATTTGACTTTATTCAAAATTGAAAGAGACTACTCGATCTAATTCAGATATGATCCAATTCGAAATGTGAATCAATTTAAATTAATCCAAGTCCGACTTGATCTTAGAAAATAATATTTTTTATTTTAAAAAATCAAAATAAAAAATGACTCAGAATTGAAATTAAAATTTCTGTTTAGGTCTTGAACTAATGATTTGATCCAAAATTATGATCTAAAATTAATTCAATCCAAAATAGCCTGAGGATTCTGTCCCAGCAATCATTGGATAAACAATCGAAGTGAAAGCACTCAGCTCATAGGTTTCTTTCCTCACTGCATACTTTCTTATTATTATATATATATTTTTTTAACATGTTGGAATATATCTATGAAAAAATTTTCCTAAGAAAAGTGAAAATTAATTTAAATAAATTATTGAACTGATAGTTTGGTTGTCCATTCTGTATTTAATGTCTGTTTGGTATTGTGATTGGCAAACCAGCTTTGAAAATTGCTTTAGTAAATAAATTGATATTTCTTTTTTAAAAACAAGTTGGACAAAATTTATTTATAAAAAATAAAAAATAATTAATTAAATACAAAATTGTAAATCTAGTTTTTTAATGCCTAAGAATAACTTCTCATAATATGAAATGTCACAAGTTTAAATTTGGATAGTCTTTCATTTCTAGAAACAACAATGCATATAAATATATATATAAATATGAATTTATAATATTAATATCTCTGTTTATGATTTAAAATAATTAAACTTTAAAAAAATTTAAAATAACGGGTGGTGAGATAGTTTTACTATAGGATAAGAGGCCTTCCACTCACACTTTCGGTAATGGTTGGTGAGAAGGCTGGTTCAACTATACCTGTAGAGGATTAATTTTACCTTTTGCTTGTTCATTAATATAAGAATTAATAGAAGCAGAAAAAGGGATTACCAGAAGATAGATAATTGATGACACCAAAACGGTGGAGTATCTACCAAAGTAAGCATCAGCAACAAAACCTCCAAGTAGAGGCATCAAGGTGGTCACACCAGACCAGTAGTTTACACTCCTGGCTGCAGTCTTGAGGTCTTCATGCATCACCTTCATAAGGTAAATGATTAAGCTCGTTGCTATCCCAAAGTAACTCAGCCTCTCACCAAATTCAATTGCTGCCAAATTACAATAAAAGTACCCATTTAAAAATAAATAAAATGCAATTACCTAATTAATCCAGAATTATTATAAAAAATTAAAAAAATTTCTATTTCCTTTTCAGGAATTCTGAATGTTTCACAGGACACCTAAAATAATATGAAGAGTAATATTTATCAAAAAATATATGTGTATAAAGAGTACTATGTCAATTCTAATCCGAGTGTACCACCGTTCGTAGTTGTTGGTGGTGTTGTCAATCAGTGGGGTTTTTTTTTGAATTATAAATTGATTGATCACAAGCAAACATATATATATATATATATATATATATATATATATATATATATATATATATATATATATATATATATTCTTGTGGTCCTTACCGATGTTCGCAGAAGCCATTCCCGCCACTTCATTTCCACCCGTAAAATAAAAGTAATAGGTCCACTCTAAGCATAAGTTCTTAATTTTTGTGACTATAATTAAAAAAAGTCAATTCATATTCATATATTGTATTATTGACTATTATATGTCTAAGTGTTATATCTTAATGATTGAATATCACACTTCTAAGTCAATATGCTAGCTCGCAAAGTGTATCTTACTTAAATTTTTATATTTAGATCTTTTTATCTGAAGATTATATTATATAGATATAAATTTAAATTCTAAAAACCTTTTTATTTCTTTTAGAAATATAACTCATATATGATAAAGATTATATTTATAGTGCCTTTGTATCAGAAATCATTTTCATGCACATAATAAAATGTAATTAAACATAAAATTTTTACATAATTAAACATAGTAATACATATTATCAAATAAAAATCTGACAAAAAAATGAACTGAGAATTTAAATTATTAGTATTTTCTTAATATGCTCTACCAAATCTATACTTTATTCATTTCTTATGTACATATATACGATTCTCGGGTATATTATAATGAGTGATAGGGATGAAAACATCTAAAAGGCACAAAGAAGAGGAAACAAGGCCGTCCAATGGACAAAAGTACTTTTTAACATTTACAATCTTCTCCACTGGTTTTGTGATTGGGAATCGATTACTGCACGAATGCAGTTTTCTTGGTTTTTTGGTAAGAAGTTTTTCTTGGTTAATTAGTTACTGGTGCAGTGGCCTCTCGTTCATCCTGCCCTCGTCTACTATGGAATTCTGATGTACGGCCTAGAATGAGGTAACTCACAAATGCCCACAAATCAACACACTCAGTACTCCACACTTTTCTTTTTTCTTTTAAGAAAAGCTAAAATTCCTCCACAAAAAGAAAAAGAATCTCTCTCTTTTTTGTTTTAATTTCCTTAGCCATACAAATGGATTCATGTTATATATACAGTATTTGGTTTCTTATGTTAATTAATATTAAGAAGAAAACAATCATGTTTGTGGCGGTAATTTTGGTGGTCTCGCTTTGATAGCTGAGCTTAGTTGCCTTAGTAAAAAGGGAGAAGAACAAATTGGAATAGCATTTTCTTTACTCTTCTTAGCCACCAAAAGAACTCTATATAAAGAAACAATAATGATGACAGTACAGAATGAAAGATGCACTTGTTAGTTCTTACCGATTATAAAGAGAGAAGCTTTCCAAACACCTGTATTAGCTCGAAGTGGAACCCTTCCTTTATTATCCACAGAAGAATCATAAACCCACTTCTGTTCATCGATTGCTCTTGTTCCTGCACCATTTTTTGGCTCCATTTGCATGTGAGTAGCTCTGTATCTCTATTACTTGCTGGTTGAATATATGATGGGGAAAGCAGCTTTGGTTTGCTCCTCTTTATATAGCGGAGGATTTGCTAATAGTTGACTATTGGCTGAGTTTGAGGTTCGAAAACGAAATCTTGGAAAATTTACTTTTAGTCCTTGAGGTTTTTCAGCATTAACTAGTCCACCTTCTGTTTTAAACCTATTTAATTAGTCGCTGAAGGTTAATTCCATTGATAAATTAGTCCTTCTAATTTAAAATGTCAATCAAAACATCTCATACCAACCAAAATAAAAAAATTCAACTTTAACTTTCCAACACACCCTTATCACTCGAAGACTATTAGAAATCAACTACTAAAATAAGCAACATAAATAATATAAGAATAATTATGTACATGTAACAGAATAAAATTGTGCAAGTATCTTAAACTGTGCTATAATTTCACAAGCCTATATACTAAAATTGAAAAACTTTAAATAATTTATAAACTTCTACCATAATCTCATGAATTCAAACTTCAAAAAGAAACATGAACTTACAACATTAGTCTTAAAATTTTCAAAGAAAATTTATTAATTAAATGTATAAAAATTATCTACCAATTATTTCTCAATTCATAGTTTAACTTTTACAAATCTTTAATTTTGTAAATGACAGTTGGATTACTAAATCGTCGTTTAAACAACATATTATCAAATGATCAATTAAACAACTTTATTTTCTTTGATTTTATTTTTATGAATAAAATATTGTCTAATAAAGATGTTCACTCAGTTTAAATGAAATACGTGAATGGCAAAGAAATTATGATTTTTTTGTATAATTCAGTCACATGCATCACTTTGCAAACTGAGTCAAAATAAGATAAGGACAAGTAAAAGATTTTTTGGCACAGAAATAATATGATTATTACTAATGAAGGAAGAAAAAAAATAAACTAGGAGGAAAATTATCATTAATAAAGTGGAGAATAAATCTATTATCTTATTAATAGTTTGTAAGTAACATTAGGTAATCTTTAAATTCTTTATGAAAGTTATAATTTTCGTGTTGAATTAGCAGCAAAATAATATCTCTTTAATAGGACTAATTCATTAATGGAATCAAACTTTAATGACTAATTAATTATGTTTTAAAAAATAAGAGATGAATTAATTAATATTGACATATTTTACGTATTAAACAATACTTTTTAAAAAAATCTCTAAGGACAAGCAGCTTGTCATCCAAATATTATGCAAACCAACTAGAATTTTTTATGAAAAAATTCCAATTTTTGTGCAAGAGATAATTGTCCCTTCTACAGTTTTACACGTCATTATCGTGCTTTACTTTTCAGAAAATGGATGGTGTCAGAATGGCTAAGCATACTCCTTCTCAACATGATATGATTGCGATGAGCTATTTATATTTATTGGCTTTTTTTATATATATTTATTAAATAAGTTATTTATTTTTATATTTTATAGTTAATTTATATATTTATATAATTTTCGTTTATTTTATATATAATTTTTGTTTTTATTATATTTTTCATTAATTTATAATTTAATTTTATTATTTTTAATTTAAAAAATTTTAAAAACATCTTCATAAAAATAGTAAATTTACTAAATTATAATTAACTAAATTTTAATATATAATATTTTTATCATTTTATTCACTTTTTATAATATTTTTATTTATTTTTAATATTTATGTAAATTTTTTTTTTTTTTTGCATTACTATTATGTATATTGATAGGCTATACATAACATGTTCTTTCAATAAACCAATATATATATATATATATATATATATATATATAGTAGTTGGATATAGCACGCAACTGTATAAAATTATTCTACATCGTTAAAATAAAAGCAAGACCAACAAATTAGTTTATTTAGGTACTAAACATATAGGCTTTTATTATAATCAACATAAATTTAGGTTTTGAAGACGTTTCGAAACAACTTTCTTTGTTCCAAAAGAGTAGAGTATCAAAAAAGTTCATGAATACGATTTGCGAAATACCATAGGTTAAAGTTGACTTTTCATAAATGAATTGACCCATTTTATAACATAGTTTGAAATAGATTATATAATAAATTGACACATGAATTCGTTACAACTCATTTAATTATACATATTGTGTCAACTTGATATAATTCATTTATAATTTACATAATTTATATGTAATATCAAGATTAAAATGTTTATTTATATGAAAAAATATATCTTTTTATGTATTTATATGTATTAAGAAGAATTAGATGAAGTTTATTTAAAAATTTTATGTGCTCGTGTTTATTTGTAAGAATATTTGAATTTTGGTATCGTATTAATCTTTATTTAGTTTTTTTATTGACATTTGCTTTGAACCTTGACAAATATATGATTATCAATAATGTTTTAATTGATTTCAGTAAAAATATAATATTTTTATGTTATAAATTTATATAGGTTAAACAAATCATTTTAGGTTCTATGACTAATATATAACTCGATTAAGTAAATGAATTAGTATTCATGAAACCCATTTAAATTTTATGTTATGTTCAATTTGAGATATCTTGGCATGATTAATAAAATGGGTTGTGTTCATATTAATTCTAATAGTGTCACTTATGTGGGTTGGCATGATGTGAACATAACTTGTCAATCTATTTTGTTACCGATAAATTATACCATGGATCCTAAACCATGTAGCACCATGGTCTCAGGGTCCAAAATACAACACTACCTCAATTATGCTACTATCTTAACATTACTTGTCATGACCTCCATTTTTGTACTTTATATATACATATTTATACCTTATGACATCTCTCTTTTTTAATATTTAATTAAATTCACAAGATTATTATTATTATTATTATTACTACTCACTTTGTTCAGAAAAAAAGGAAATATTTTTATTTTTTACATAAATTAAGAAAATAGTTAATTTAATTAAAGTTGTAATTTTATTCAGTATTTTCTACAAATATCTTTCCACTTATATGAGTAAACTAGTTTTATGCTTGTGTGATGCATGAGTTTAGTGGAGTGATAAGTTTTAATTAAAAGTATTTTATTACTACAGTAATATATCAAGATATGTAATATTTATTTTTTTCATAAGTATTTGTCATGTGTGTGTGTATATATATATATTAATTTCTTTTTATTTCTATTATAAATAGTATGCATAAATTTTCCTTGTTAATAAGGTAGTATAACGGTACTTTATTCTTTTTATTTATTTTTATTTTTTATTGATATATCATTTGATTTTTTATTTGTGTTATTTATATATTTTATTTCAATATTTTTGATTTTTGAGGCACATATTAATATTTTTATTTTATTTATTGATTGATTTTTTTTTCGAATGTGTGTTTTTTTACTAAAATTAAGATTTTGATTTTTTCTTTACATCTTTTATGTGTTGAAACATTTTCTATTTTAGTGATTAGGCTTATATCTTGTAATTAAAATGGTATATTAATATTGTATTATTCCATTATTATTATTATTATTATTATATTTGTAATGAAAATATATTTGATAATGATAAAAGATAGTTATACAAAGTACTGATTTAATATTAAATACATTCTAATAATGTCTGCAACATATATAATTTATTTAATTATATGGCAAATTATGTATCTTTAAAATTTGTAGATACTTCAAAATTTTAAATTTATATTACCAATGAAAACATAATTTTTACTATACTTTTGATTCAAATTTTCAAAATCCAAGAGATCGAATTTGTATCTTGAAATTGAAATGCCGTCATCACTTACTTCTTTGACAGTTGTTTTTTTTTCTTTCCAAAAAACTCATATATTTGCTATTCCCAATAACTCGATAATGTTCCTTATTGCGAATGACACTAAAATTTTTAATCAAATATGTTTCGCCTTCTTTTAACAATCCTCAAATTTGAGTTGTTGCATTATTCTTCAATATGATATAAATGTAGTATGTCTATATCGAAGTTAGGAAGAAAATTAATATAGAATAAAATAATAAATAAAAGTATTCTACTTATTTGTATACTTTTGTATTGTATTGCCTTTTCAATAAATTATCTCGACACTATTGAAACTTCGGTTTTTAAAACTAATATCCTAGAATCTCAATATTTGTACTTTTGATTCTCCAATCATCTTTCTCGGAATTTAAATTATCAATTAAAGAGTATTATTGACTTTTTTTTTTTTGCAAGTCGCCTCTATTAAGATGAAAAATAAATAATTAAAATAAGTAACAAAGTTTGATTCATTATGAGTATGGAACTAAAAAAAGAAAGTAGATAAAACATAAGGATGTTGGACATAAGGTGTTTGGCGAAAATATAAAACCAAAGTACAAATTATAAAATAGAAATATTGAAGAAGATAGGATAAGTGACTATTTTCTTCATAAAAGTAATATTATATATAGAGTTTATGTCCATAAATATGATTTAAATGTCATTAAATTTTATAATTGACTAAAAACTCAATATTTTCTATATTTACATTGAGCATTAAAGTGCAGAGAATGAAATAATTTATGACATTATTTATAAATGAATGTATTTAGCATTAATGTGATAATTTAAATATTATAACAATAAGTTTTAAAGAGTGATATTTAATTATATTTTGGAGGTTTAAATAATTTATGACACAATTTGGGAATGAATATATTATAGTTATATTTTTAGGGAATAAAATAATTTGTGATATAATTTATAGCATAATTTATGGATATAGAAAGGGTGATAGAAGACTGTGAATGATTGTATTTAGTATTAATGTAGAATTTTAAATATTATAACAGTTAATAAGTTTTAAATAATGAGCATTAATTATATTTATGATATAATTTATGGTATAATTTATGAATTAATTTAATGATATAATTTTTAGATAGTAGAAAGGGTGATAGGAAGATATCAATAATTGCATGTATTGTGACTGTCAGTTATTTGACATTAATGTGATATTTTAAATATTGTAACTATCAATAAGTTCTAAATAGTGATTATTAATTATATTTATGATATAATTATAAGTTATGAGTGAATTTAAAAATATAATGAATAATTTATAATAATATAGTAGAAAAGGGATTATGAAAGGAATGGATGTCATTTATTATATTCTTAGGAAGTCACTTGTCAATATTTGAGAGTCTTATATATATATATATATATATGTGTGTGTGTGTGTGTGTGTGTGTGTGTGTGTGTGTGCGCGCGCGCGCGCGTGTGTGTGTGATGTTTCAATTTGAAAATAATTTCTTTTGAAATTTTTTAATGCAACCCTCAAGTTAATAAAGTTTAAACGTTAATTAACGATATCTTGGATATCAACAGTTATAGAATGTTCATTAATTAAATTTATCATTGTTCATCAATCAGATATATAAGACATATAATGTCTATTATATATGTAATTACATAATTAATATTCATCATATTTACACTTGATGTTCATCATATGATATGCATAATACCAATAGCAATTGGGTCATTAATATTATATAAATAATTTTCATTCATTGTTTAAATTTAAAATGTTTATCATAAAAAATTGTTCATTAGTTGATTCTAAAATGTTAATTATATTTGCATTTAATGTACATGTATGCTTGTGTATTAAAATAACATTCATTATTTAAATTTAAAATATTCATCACCCATAATTCTTCATTAATTGGTTTTAAAATGTTCATTACACTCGTATTTAATGTACATATACATACGTGTAGCAAGGCATCCAAACTTTGATGCTATATAGTTCGGAGTCTACGATATAAGAATCCTTTTGACACTCTACAAGAAAACCATCTCTTGGATGTCTTTTTTTTTTTTTTCTAAGAAAAAAAATTCCATTATATCAAGTAAAAGAAAGCTAAAACAAACGTAATCAAAAGAACTTTTCTTAAGAATACAATAAAGATCAAAATTTTAAAAAATCATAAAATTCTTAAGAAAATTTTATAAATCATTTTGAGAAAATTATTCAAAATCAAGTCCACTAAATAGAGTTATAATTAATCTATAGAAAGAGAGAAGCAAAATTTCCAACAACTAAGAGAGCTGTAAATTTGTTCCCTCTTTGATCATTTTGGAAGCTTGACAAAGCATTAAATAAAAAAATTTGAGCGATCTACTTATTTTTTTTCTCCAAAATTTTAAATTTAAAATGGTATTTGGCAAAACTTAAAACTAAAATTGAAAACTAAGTACTACATAATTAATAGCTCAATAATTTTAATACTTACAATTAAGGATTGAATAATTTTAGTATTAAAAATTTTAAGAGCTTAATTATTATTAAATTTATTAAAAGTTAATTTTTTAAAAAAATATATAAATAAATTAAAATTATAAGGAATTGAAATGATAATGGTGGAGATAGTTATTTTAGTTGTGATGTAGATAGTAATTATGACGATGGCATGTTACTAGTGATAGTTCCATTGATAATAGTGAAAATGATTGTGACAGTGATAATATATGAATAAGACTAGATTGGTCAAACCTAAGTCAAAAGTATCTTTTGATCTTGACAATGAAGATTAATAGGTATTAACATCTAGTTTAAGTGTTGTTTTTGCAGTTTTTAAGATATGTTTGCATTGAAAGTTGGATGGAAGTTTAAAACTCAAATATTGAGTAAGACATACAAATTCACGGTCAAGAACCTTAAAATCGTGACGACAACCTTGCAATAAGGATGGATAAACTTGAACCAAACGAATTTGTGGAGCAAATCGCAACCACAATCCAGCCAAAGAAGACATGATAGTCATACAGTGTGATTCGTGGTGACGTTTGTGTTCCCAGTCGCGACCGCGACTTTTGTAGTTGTATGAAGGGAACTAAGTCTGCAACCAAAACTTGCCAAATGTCTAAGAAAACCGTTGGCATATTAAAATTCAAAAGGACAAAAAAGTTGTTGAGACTGCGACCCATTAAAGCATTTTTTTCCTTATTAAAGAGAAGAATTTGCCATCATTGTTGCGTCCAAGAAGAACTTTAATCATGACCACGACTTTTGATTGGTTGGATAAACACAACAACTCTTTTTCTTGGTAAGCCAATAGCAGCATGTCATGTGGACTAGCTGTTAGACACAACCTGTTTCTCCATCGTGGTTTCACTCTTTCCAGTGCAAATTGGAAATTTTTTATCACAAAATACCATTCATGACCACGAAATTAGTCTGACAAATATTTAATGCAAAATCTACCTAACTTACCTTAGAGATTTAGGCATAGTTTGTTAGTAACGTCTCTTTGGTAATTACTGCCTATAAATACTCTAACAAATAGACATGAATGTAACAAAATATCATTGATTATGGCCAAACTCTTGCAATTTTACTTCTCAACCTCTTATTCTTTGTATGTGAGTAAATCTTATTGGGTGTAAGCATTAAACACCATTATAATTAGGTTTAAGAGCTCGCCTAGCTGTCAGAACTCTTGTACGAGGTTAAGTGTAAGCCATTGAGAAAACACTTGAGTGAGGTTTTTGTGTGAGCCTTACAATACAAGTTGTAAGATTATGTGTGAGACATTAAAACACATTGTACAAGTTTGGTATAAGCTTGGAAACACTAATTGAGTTAGTAAAATACCTAATTGTGAAGAATTAAGGAGTGAATATAGGGTTCATTAACACCTGAACTACTATACAAATATCATGTTCATTCATTCTCCTTCTCTTTCAATCTCTAAAATGCCTTATCTTCCCTCTAAATTTTTAAATTTCCACCAATTCAATCCCACTTCTTAGTGCTCAAGGGCCAACAAGTGGTATCAGAGCCAAATTCTCATTAAAACTCTTAATTGAGTGAGTAAAGACACATGGCACAAGAAAGAATCTATACCTATCTCAAGCCATACTTTGTTGGATTTGACTATACACATTGGAAGTATAGAATGAAGATATACTTGGACAACCATGTGGTGGATCTTCGGGATATTGTAGCAAAATAGTAGAAGCCTCCTACTAAGGTGGTTGATGGAAGTGAAGAGTTAATCCTAAGGGAAGATTGGGTGGAAGCTCATAAAAGATCAAATGGAAGGAACAAAAGGGCAATGTCAATCCTTCTTTGTTCCTTGTTAAGGGAAGAAATAGGAAGAGTTTAACATTGCTTCATAGCTTATGAAATTTGGAAAGCTTTGAAGAATTATCGTGAATGCACAACCTTGGTGAAATCCAGCAGATTAGATATGTATGTGACAGAATGAGAGTTGTTCATGATGAAAGACAATGAAAGCATCACAAAGATGACAAATAGACTTCTATCAATTATCACAAATATGAAGAAATTCGAAAGGATACTCACCAATCATGGTAAACTCTAAAATAAATAAATCATTACCTTTTGAGAAATTTGGTGCCAGGATATGCATTATACAAGAGTAAAATCCAAAAATTGGAAAAGTGCAAATAGATGTCATTATAGGCAAGCTTCTCACTCGTGAGCTAGCCTTGAAAAAGGATAAGGAGATAAAGAAGATAATAGGGCAAAGGGACAAGAATGAATTCAAAATTTTGGAGTGTAGTAAATATCATAAAATGAAAATTTATTTTAACTATTTATTTTGAATACAATTATTGAGATTATGAAAAATGATAGATTATGTTTTCATAAATATGAGCTTTGAGGTGTCTTTCCTTTGCCTTTGGGCATGGGAGGTTTCGTGCTTGGAGCACTCCTCTTTTCAACAATTTATATGCTAAAAGTTTGAGGTACAGAAGTTTTGAAGAGAGTAGGAGAAGATGTGGATATAAAAGCTCCATCATAACCTAGGTCTCTCACTATGGGTGGCCTTTGTGAAATAATCAATATATCTAAGACCTCATTCCCTTTATGAAATTTAGAGATGAAATTTCTCAACTTAATAACTTTTAATTTCAAATAATCATTTTCTTTACTCAAAAAATCATGAGAGGAGGTTTTGGAAATTTGTTCTAAAGATTTCTTGAGTTCATCATTAAATCCTCTCAAGTTAGATACATGCACATTTAAACTCTTAAAATCCTCCTCTAGTTGAGAATGTTTTTTTTTTTTTTTATAGAACTTCATTTTAGATTAGTGTTTACCATATCTTAAGGCCATCGCCTATAGGAGCTCATCATCCTCGTCATCAAAGACATTTTTATCACAAGATTGGAGAGAAGAACTTACTCATTAGAAAAGTCATCTTGAGCCATGAAGCAAAGGGCAACCACTTCATTCTCTTCCTCTTCTTCACTTGCATCAATTTCTTACTCTTTTATGGTAGATTTGAGAGCAAAAGCCTTCTTTTCTTATTTTTCTTTCATCTTCTTTAGCTCTTCATCCTTCTTGATTTCAACTTCATGAGTGAGTAGCTTTCCAATAACGACATTGATTCAAATGCTACCAATATATTCATTGGCTTTTTCTATAGCCACAACTCTAACTACCAATATTTTCATTGACTTCTTCTATAACCACAACTCTAACTCTAAACTTTTTCTAAATAAGAGCTTTTAGAATCTTAAAGTTCACATCCTCCTTAGATACATGTCTCCTAAGCTTTTTCATGTGGTTGATAATGACAAAAAGCCTATTAGTCATGTTGGTGATGCTTTCATTTACCTTTATCATGAAGAACTCATACTCTAACACATACATATGGATCTTCCTTGACTTGACTTACATGGTGCCTTCATGATAGTTTTCTAAGACTTTTCAAATTCCATAAGCACTTTGACAATGTTGAATTCTCCCACATTCTTTTCTTAAGAGAACACTAATAATGATTATCATTACCTTCTTATTCTTGCCATTTTTCTTCCTATGTGTTTCAACTCATTCTTCTCTTGGGAGAGGCTTTTCAAACCCATCCACCATTTCGGTGGGTTATCTCCATTCTTTTGCAATGTTATCCCATAAATTAATGAGGTCACTATCTAAGTAGACCTCTAATCTATACTTTCAATGAGTATAACCAATTCCATCAAAATAGGGTTTAAGGTGAGAATGGATCCCTTCATTGGCCTTGATCCTTACTCAAGCAATTAAGGCTAGTTTTGAGACTTAGGCTCTGATACAACTTGTTGACCCTTATACACCAAGAAAGATTGGTGGCAAATTTTAATTTTGGACGTTAATAAATAATTAAATATAGAAAATGAAGGAAGAAAAAAATCATCACACAAAGGATTTATAATGGTTTGGGTGTTGACACATCCTACATCCACTCCTTAATTATCTAATTAGGTATTTCACTATCTTACAAAACTAACTAGTGTTTTACAAGTTCATTCTTAACTTAGTGCTTAAGCTCATACCCAACCCAATTACAACTTGTGTTTAAGGCTAACATACAATCTTACAACATTTTATCCCAATTAAGGCTCACTATAAAGCCTAATACCCAAGTGTTTAAAGCTTACACTTAACCTTTACAAGCAATGAATATAATTAACATACACTATAAACTAATAAAGTATAATAACAATAAAAGAAAGGCTTAAAAAATCAATTTCCAAGAGTTTAAACATAATTAATGGCTATTCTATTACATTTAAAGCCATTTGGTGGACTATTTATAGCTTATAACTGCCAAATAGTCATTAGAAACAAACTATCTCCATATGGTTGGAAAATCTTATATTTAATGTTTGTAAAAAATATTTCATGGCTGAGGTCCTTAATTGTGATCATGATCTACATTTTGCATTGAGGAATCCCATTTTGTAGTTGAGATCTTCATATCGTGTCTAATGGCTAATGGCATGTGGTAGTTGGTCATTTGTTCCTTGGATTAGTCATTGTAATGCTCAATTTTAGTTCATTGATCTCAGTTGTGATTTCTCTGATTATGGTCACGATCTAGGAACACTTTAAGATAGGGGATATGAGCCTCACCACATCTTACTATAAAACTTTTAGTTCAGAGTTGTACCTTGATCACAGTTATGATCTTCAAATGGTCAAACAACATTTTGGACATATAGTATGCTTCAAGAGGTTTTCCAGGTATCCATTGGAGCTCTGTTCTTTGAGATTCAAAGGTCTTAGTCATGAGCTTATTTTATGGTCATGATTACTAATCACGTTGAAGTTATTGCACGCAAAGTTGATCGCATACTCATTTGGACTAGTTTGTTCCATACTTAAGCTTAATAGATCATGACTTTAAGGTAGCAGTCACAATCTACCTTTCTTGGCCGTGATTAGCTTGTCTTGGGCATAAGGTATAGGTCACTTTTTGAGACTTGGAGATTTTGCTTTGTTTTAACTTTCTAACTTATTCTAACCTTATTTTCTATAAGAATAACATTTGATACACACATTAGTACCTATCAATCTAACTTGTCAAGATCAAAAATAAAAGTTTGACTAACTTAGTTCAACACTATTACTCTGAATACATCTTATTTCATAGCACTAAGGCTTGAATATTATTTTTAGGGAAAAATTACTGATCAAATTTCTAAGGACAATATAATCGTTGAGGAAAAAATGGTGATGTTGTTTCTATCTATGATTATTGAAAAATTCAATGGAAAATAATGTGCTTTTCATTTTTCATAAAGTACTAAATTATATATAAACAATTCATAGTTTGTTTATATTGATACGTATTGCAGATGAAATATTTGTTAATAGCTCTTCTACAACAAGAGTTTTTCTTAATATTGAAATTCTTGAAGTTCATGCTTTTGGGCAAAGGTTTGTTTAATATTATATTCATTTGAAATAATTTTTATCAATATATAACGAAATGTTATTATAGCTTTATTGAATCGATTGTAAAAATATTAGACTTGGAGCAAAAAATCATCTAATGTGCAATATAGATGATGAAAAAAATATAAATAGGACAATGATTAAAGAGTTACTATCTTTAGATATTCACACAAATAAGGTGAGATTATCTAATTATTTTATTTACAAACACTACTCAAACAAATATTTGATTAATAGAATTTACATATTTTGCTCATTTTTAATCAATGAGAGATAAAATTCACGCACAAGGCAATAATCAAGGATATTAATGTTTCTATTGGATGGTGATATAGAACATATGCCTACAATGCAAAAGCAGTTTGCAAAATTATAGCAACCAAGTTTGGTATAATAACTGTGGAGCATTGAAAGATTACCAAACTTAAGATAGTTTATATTAATAATTTATCACTTAACTCTTTACAAATTGTCAATTAAAAATATGGATATATAAAATAAGCTTATAAGTATAAGTTGAATGCAATTATCAAAGATAATATGATCTATAAATTTCTTATTTTCAATAATGCAACAACTGATTTAATTAGTTGACAAACAATTAATCTAACTCAAGGCTTTAAGATAAGTTTTTGCTTCCCTTTCTTATGAGTAAAATCTTTGGACTCTAAAGACTGCTTCGAGTTATGCTCAACACTAGAATAGATGGTTCATGTAATTTGTCATTTAAAAAGACTTATAAAGATGATGATTCTTTAGTTCTAGATAAGCCTACTTCTCTCGCAACTACTCTTTAAAACTTAATGGTTCTTCGAATACCGCTAACTATGAGTAGCTGAAAAGCATAAAAGAGTGTTAAACTTATTTGATTCAGACGAAAACTACATGAAGAAACTTTCAAAATCTTCCCTATAGTTGATGTTGCATTAACATTAGTCACAACCGATGAACTACACAATAACTTATTCCTTGAAGAGTCTCCAGCAAAAAAATAACGAGCTAAATGAAAAATTACATTTAAGGCAATATTGTTAACCATTTAATTCATATTTTAATTATTATATCAACTTTATAAATATTTTAATTACAAGTCGACTACATCAATATCTAAGTCAAAGGATGATCTTTAGTACACTTTAGAAGGTGTTGGACTAGGTTGGTCAAACCTAAATCATAGGTCTCTTTTGATCTTGACAATGAAGATTGATTTTGTAGTATATAGGTTAGGTTTTCATTGGAAGTTGGATGGAAGTCTAAATCTCTAACTTTGAGTAAGACACCCTTTGCGGTTATAATCCCATACTTTGCTACCGCGACCTTGCAACAAGGATGGATGAAGTTAGACCAGAAGAATTCGCAGAGGAAATAGTAGTCGCGATCTAGCCAAGGAAAATTTGACTATCACACAGAGGAATTCATGGTGGTGTTCGCATCTTATGTCATAACAACAAATTTCATAGTTGAAAGAAGGGACCAAGTCTGCAACCACAGCACGCCAAGTATCCAAAACAACCATTGGAATATCAAAATTTGTGAGGGCGAAGCATCTATCGCGACTGCAACCAAAGAAAGTGTTTTCTCCTCACTAAACAGAGGAATTTGTGGTCTCAATCATGCCCAAGAAGTATATTACTCGCAATATTTGGTTGAATAGTGGAACACAATGGCTATATTTCTTAGAGCACTAATGGCACATCAACATGTGGACTAGCCGTTAGACACAAAATGGGGTTCTCTACTGCGATTTCTAGCTTTCTAGTGCAAATTAGAAAATCGCGATCGCGAAATGCCAATCACGACTACAACTTCTATCTGACAGGCATTTAATGCAAAATCTGTCTAGCTTACTTTAGAGATTAGGCATAACTTGATAATAACGTCTCTTTGATGGATGTTGCCTATAAATACTTCACTAAACAAATGTAAATTCAAGAGAATTTCATTTATTATAACCAAACTCTTACAAATTTGCTTCATATCTTATTATTCTTGATTATGAATTCTCAATTATTTGGTGTTAGCATTAAACACTTTTGTAATTAGGTTGAAGGTTAACCTAGCTTCAAAAACTCTTGTAATAGGTTGAAATGTGAGGCTTTCCAAAACACTTGAGTGAGGTTTTGTATGAGTATAGAAACATAAAGTGTAAGGGTTGCGTGTGAACCATAAAACACAATTGTATAAGTTAGGTGTGAGCTTGAAAACATCATTTTTAGTTGATTGAAATACCTAATTGTGAAGAGTTTGCGAGTGGACATAAACCACCTGAACTAATATAACACTTTGTGTTCACTTTCTCTACCTTCTCGTACTTCTCTAAACTCCTCACCTTCCCTCTAAATTTTTTAATCTCCTACCAATTCAACTCCCCCTTCTTGGTGCACCAGGGCCAACAAGTAGTATCAGAGCTTCATCTCATTTCAAAACTTAATTGCATGAGAAAAGATCATGGCATAGAAATAATCCATACCCATCCCAAGCCTTATTTTGATGGATCCTACTATACTCATTGGATGTGACATCCCATTTAATAATCATTTAAATTTCTCTCTAAGTCTATCCATTGTTATTTAAAAGATCTGATTAATTTTTTTTTACTATGTCTCTTGTTTACCACTTAGTAATTATTTACAACAAAACTTTTTTTTTTACTATGCCTCTTGTTCACCACTTAGTAATTATTTACAACAAAACATACATGAATAATCAAACTAAAATACTAATTGACTGCATACTGGCCCAACCTCTATTACAATGCTAGACAGTGACTTCGAAAAGTATATTGGATGCAATCTTTAGTCTACTCTTCCTGAAATAATTTCATACAAAAGAGTGAGTTTGCATACTCAGTAAGTAAATATATAACGATACTTCAATCTCAAATAACGTAACGATATTTAAACATAAATAACTCATCATCATATCCATGTATGAAATAAAGAGTTTTCCTCTTAAATGCCACATAGGCTATCAAAGGTTATTGCATAAATAACATAACAACATTTAAACATAAATAATTCAATATCATGTTCATGTACGAAATAAAGAGTCTTTACTCTTAAAGGCCACATAGGCTATCAAAGGTTATTGCCACACATGCTGTCATAAATTGCTGCCATATAGGCTATAGATATCATTGCCACAAAGACTTTCATTTTTAGTTGCCACATAGGCTATATATATTGTTACCACACAGACTATAGATCTCATTGCCACACAGGCTATCAAATATTATTGCCATACAAACTGTTATATTTTATTGCCACACAGACTATCAAATATTCTTGCCACACAGACTATTATATCAATGTCACACAGGCTATCAAAAGTTCTTGCCAAGCAGGCTATTATATCATTGCCACACAGACTATCAAATGTTCTTGCCACACAGGCTATTATATCATTGTCACACAGGGTATCAAAAGTTTTTGCCAAGCAAGCAATTATATCATTGTCATACAGGCTATTATATCATTGCCACACAGGCTATTATATCATTGCCACACAGGCTAACAAAAGTTTTTGCTAAGCAGACTATTATATCATTGCCACACAGGCTATCAAAAGTTTTTACCATATAGGTTATTATATCATTGGCACACAGGCTATCATATCATTGTCACACAAGCTATTAAATATTATCGTCACACAGGCTATCACATGTTATTTCCACACAGACTGTTATATATATATTATTGCCACAATGGCTGTTATATATTATTGCCACACAGGCTATCAAATATTTTTACTTGCCAACCACATCAAGTATTAGCCTTTCAACCAATCAACTATAAATCCAACAAAATTTCAGCAATATAATGACTAATAATAACACCTGTAACTTTGAAAGCTCATATCACCACATACTCTCATTCCCAAGTCATAATTTATCAACATCTCATGAAAATAAATAAATCAAGAACATAACAATCTTTCATCAATGTATACCACAATATCATCACATTAAACAACATTTAATTCCATTGAAGTTTATGGCATTTAACCAATCACACATATAGTACCGTTAACTATTTACTTACCTCCTCCTTCAAGCTTATTTAGCTATGGATAGTCCCGACTTATTCCCACTATTATCCTTAATGTCTCGAGGACCTATTTCAATACACCAAATCAATTAATGATGATAAATTAAGATTTTCATCTTGTTATGCAATTATGACATGATTCATGCAAGTGGACCTAGTATTTATGCATATTTTCCTTATATGGCAGTTTGAGCTTGCTATACTCTCACAGTAATAACTCTAGATATACTCATCCAAGTTACTTGATTCTTTTTTTTCAAATAAACTGGACATATAATGATACAACATATTCAAATTTCATGCCAATATCAGACACATAGAAAATGTGGTGTATTTTTAAATTTGTCTCTATTGCAGTGTCATCTCAGTCTGAGTAGGTCTTATACTCTTAGGTATATCTCAAATTTTACAAATCCAATTGTAATAATAATCTACCACCAGTTACAAAACATATAAAGGAACATTTTTCATGTTTTACTCATTGTCTAATTCAGTCTATAAAGTGACCAAAACAAAGGACCAAATCTCAGGGTAAGTAGGTTTGTAACATCTTGACAAACAGTCATGATGAAGTGACCATATCTCAACAACCATACTGGATTTGGCAACAATATTTCACATGAATTTAGATTAGACATAAATATACAACTTTCAAGTTTGGAACATCATCAAAGTCTGAATCTATGGCTATCAAATTCTTGGAAAACAGATTCAAAAGAAATGTGAGGTTTCATCCCGGTATAGAGTCAGTCCTAATCAATGAGCCATATCTCTTTCCACACAGAAAATAAATCAAAACTGATTTACAAGTATTTAGAGAGGACATACTCTATAAATTTCATGTTTTACACTTTGTCAAAATCAGAACATAAGGCCATCAAAATATAAGAAAACATAAGACTAAGATCATCTCGGTTAAGATTTGACCCAGTCCTACTGAAGGAGTCATATTTCCTCACACACGCCAAATCAAGCAAAACCATTTCATGTGCATTTATATGAGACATATAAAGATACAACTTTCATATTTTGCACTTTTCCTAATTCCTCTTCTAGGGTTATGAAATCTTAGGTACAAAATTCTGCTCTGACAGCAAAACTAACATAATCAACTCTTATTCTCTTGGATTGCAACTTTCATCCAAGAGCTCTACCTTAATTACTCCATAATTCTCACAATCCATGCAAGATTAACATGTCATGAAAGGTTAATTTCAGTTGAGAAGAAGATAAATTAACTTACCTATTATCCCAGAATTAGAAAACCTTAGACAACTCACTCTTCTCCCTCTCTCCTTCTTCTTCTTCTTCTTCTTCTTTTTCTTCCTTTTTTTTTCTTCCTTACCTCTTTCTTTGTTTCTAGTATAACTCACGGTTTTCCACTTAATTATGACCCTAATTATCAGATATAAACTTATTATAACAATATAAAATCATGGTGCTTCATTTCCATTGGTTGGAAGTTCATTTTTCCTCTTTTAGTCCCTCTTATTCACTCCTTAAGCACCTCCATCCATCTCTCAATCCCTAAATGCTCCTTATACTTTTAAATAAGCTCTATAACACCATTATTTATGATGCTATAACATGCACATAACATAAGACAATTTGCCATGGAACTATACAAACACTACATATATGTTCAAGTGTCCCAAATATAACGGTGCAAGTGTCATTGTCATGCTTCTACAAATCGCATGACTAAATGATCATTTATCCAATGTATATGTTCATGTGCAATTTCATATCATTTATGCAATGAATATGTTCATGTGATAATGCCAATGAATATGGATAGGGATGTTACATTGGAAGTATAAGATGAAATTTTACTTGGAAAATAATGTGGTGGATCTTTAGGACATCGTAGCTAAAGAGTGGACGCCACCTATTAAGGTGGTGGATGGAAATAAAGAATTAATCCCAATAGAAGAGTGGATTAAAGCTCATAGAATGGAAGAAATAAGAAAGTTATGACAGTTCTTTTAAGTTCTCTCTCAAGAGAAGAAATTGGAAGGGTCCGACATTACCTCACAACTCATAGAATTTGGAAGGCCTTGGAAAACAACCATGAAGGCACTACTTTGGTAAAGTTCAATAGGCTTGAAATGTATGTGATTGAATGAGAGCTATTTATGATGAAAGAGAATGAAAGCATCACAAATATGACAAATAGGCTCATTGCAATTATAACAAACATGAAGAAGTTTGGAAGAATTCTCACCAATCATAAGATAAATTTAAAAATTCTTAAATCTTTACCTCTTGAAAAGTTTAGTGTTAGGGTTTGTAACATTTAAAAATCAAATTCAGAGATTGGGAAGGTGTCAACCGATGTTCTAATAGGCAAGCTTCTAATGCATGAGCTAGCCTTGAAGAAGGATGAAGAAATGAAGAAGATGAGAAGACAAGGAGACAAATCAGAAAATCCAAAAAAAAGAACCTTGGCTCTCAAATCTTCAACCAAGGAAAAGGAAGTTGAGGTGGCTTCAAGTGAAGAGGAAAGTGACAAAGAGGAGGAGGAGTTGGCCATGCTTTCAATGAGAATAAAGGAACTGATAAGAGAAGAAAAAAAAGAAAAAACTTCAAGAAAGCAACTCCAAACCCCCAAGGAAAGATTTGGTGATGTTACATGCTATGAATGTGGCAAACAAGGCCACATCAAGTATGAATGCCCTAAATTGAAAAAGAAGAAGAAATGAGACAAGGAGAAGAGGAAAAGCTTCAAAGCCACTTGGGATGACAACTTAAGTGAGGAGGATGAAGTGGAGGAAGTTGCAAACTTGCGCTTCATGGCACAAGATAATTTGTCAAATAAGGTAGGTTCTTCTTCCCATTCCTATGAAGAATATAACGAGTCAGATGATGTAGATGATGAGCTTTTAGAAGCTCTCACCTTGAGATATGAAGTCACAAAAGAAATCTTATAACCCAAGCTAGAGGATGAATTTAAATCATTGAACAATCTTGTAAGTGGATTGAGGACTTCAAAGGAAGAACTAAAAAAATTTATTGAGAGTCTGTCAAAATAATCTTCATCCTTAAACTCTTAAGAAAGGAAAATGACTCCTTAAAGGGTAAAGTCATTAGAAATTCTATTTCTAAGTTTAACAAGGGAAAAAAAGCTTTGGATACACTTATTATATATCAAAGACCTCCTTTAGTGAGACATGGTCTAGGCTTTAATAAAGCCTCCTCATCTACACCATCACTTACAATCTTCATTAGAGCCTCAACACCTCAAACATCTAGCATTGAGGTAGTTGGTAGGAAAAGTACTTAAAGCACTAAACCACCATTACTCAAAGGCAAAGGTAAGACACTTTAAAGCTTAAAGCCTACTCCAAAGAGGGCAAATCATGCATATATTTACACCAAGAAGTATACTTAACCTAACACACACATAAAATCACTTCTACATCCAATTATACATGCTCATGCTCACACTCACACCATTATGGTATGAGAAAAATGCTTACTCTTACTAAAGCCATCTTTAAGAGAAAGACTCATAAGTCTAGACTCTAATACCATTATTACATGAAGTTTGGTCAAAAAAACATTTATTGTCATATTAGGAAGACACATCTCAAATTGGAGGATCCTTCTAGACCAAACCCCTAGGTCCCAAGTATGCTTGGGTACCAAAACAAAAATGATTTATATATGTTGTGTTAGATTGTTTGGCAGCCACCAATGAAGTAAATGATTGGCATATGGATAGTGGATGCTCAAAGCACATGACAGGCAACAAGAAGCTATTCATAGCCTTAAAAGAGAATGAGGGTGGCAATGTCACATTTGGAAATAATGCCAAGGGTAAGGTAATGAGCATTGGCACCATTGGTAAGAATGGTTATTCTCTCATTGACAATATTTTACTTGTAGATAATGTTGGACTGGGTTATTCAAACCTAAGTTAAGATTCTCTTTTGATCTTGACAATATAGATTTCAAAGTTCTAATATCAATTTTAAGTGTTATTTTTGCAGATATTAAGATAAAATCTCATTGAAAATTGAATAGGAGTGATTAGAAGCAAAAAACTTAAAGTATGAAAATCTAACTTTGAAATTAGCGACCGTGAATTTTGAAAAAAGTGTTATTGAGATTTAAAAGTCGCGACCATGAATTTCAGTAGTGATCGCAAATTGGTGAAATAACATCTTCATGTTAGACAAACGATTTCATGGTGACCATCGCGTCTAAAGAAAGAAAATAACAACTGTAAATTTGAGTAGCGATCGCAAATTTTGAGATATGTTAGTAAGGTTTGGTTTGGGAAAACACTTGTAAGATTTGGTTTGAGCCTAAAACACTAGGTTGAATGTAAGCTTTGAGAAAACACTTGTAAGGTTTGGTGTGAGCCTAAACACTAAGCTGAGTGTGAGCTTGTAAAACACTAGTGATTGAGTGAAACACCTAATTGGTGAATTGGGGAGTGAATGTAGAGTTGGTTAATACCTGAACCACTATAAAACTCTTGTGCTCATTTTTCACCTACTCTTTCTCTAATCTTTCATTTTTGTGAACGTCCTCCAAAATCAAAAGTTCAAATTTGCCACTAATTCAACCTCTGCCCCCCTTCTTGTTGAACTAGGGCCAACAATTGGTATCAAAGCCAAGTCTCAATTCAAGCCTTAATTGTATGAGAAAAGATCAATGGCACAAGGAGTCCACTCTCACCTTAATCCCCACTTTGATTGAATGATTATGCTCTTTGGAAGCATAAAATGGAGATCTATCTTGATAGTGATCTCATCGACTTATGGGATTACATACTTAAAGAGTGGAAGCCTCCAACAAAGATGGTTGAAGTAGTAGAGGTGGCAATTGCAAGAAAAGAATGCAATGAAGCATAAAGGAAGGCAAATGGAAAGAACAAGAGGGCAATGACTATTCCACTAAGCTCCATGTCAAGAGAAGAAATTG